>CAUYLG010062988.1:0-35152 GCA_963573385.1 Cacajao melanocephalus | reverse complement strand
TGAAAAAATGCTCATCATCACGGGTCATCAGAGAAATGCAAATCAAAACCACATTGAGATACCATCTCACGCCAGTTAGAATGGCGATCATTAAAAAATCTGGAGACAACAGACGCTGGAGAGGATTTGGAGAAATAGGAACACTTTTACACTGTTGGTAGGAGTGTAAATTAGTTCAACCATTGTGGAAGACAGTATGGCAATTCCTCAAGGACCTAGAAATAGAAATTCCATTTGACCCAACAATCCCATTACTAGGTATATATCCAAAGGATTATAAATTGTTCTACTATAAGGACACATGCACACAAATGTTGCAGCACTGTTTACAATAGCAAAGACTTGGAACCAACCTAAATGCCCATCAATGATAGACTGGACAGGGAAAATGTGGCACATCTACACCATGGAATACTATGCAGCCATAGAAAACAATGAGTTAGTATCCTTTGTAGGGACATGGATTAACCTGGAAACCATTGTTCTCAGCAAACTGACACAAGAACAGAAAATCAAACACCGCATGTTCTCACTCATAGGTGGGTGTTGAACAATGAGAACACATGGACACAGGGAGGGGAGCATCACACACTGGGTTCTCTGTAGAGTTATGCCCAGTATTCCCTTTTTGTCCCTTTGAGCTCAGCAGTACCTAGAAATTATCATGTCACTTCTTTCTGGCTTCCATTGTTTCTGATGAGAAATATATTGTTATTCAAATTGCTTACCCACACAAGAAAAGCATCACTTAAAAAAAGGTGTTTTTTTTTTTTTTTTTTTTTGCTTTTAGTCTTCAGAATTTTAATTATATCTCAGCCTGTATTTCTTTGGGTTTATTCTGTTTTGAGTTTGCTCACATTCTTGAATCTGTAGTTTTTTGTTTCTTAGAAAACTTAGGAAGTTTTCAGCAATTATGTCTTTGAGTACTTTTGTAGTCCTGCTCTCTTTTTCTCTCCTTATAGGACTCTGATGACACAAACATCAGGTCTTTTGTTATAATTTCACAGATCCCTGAGGCTCTAACCATTTTTTTTCCAGTGTACTTTCTCACATTAGGTAATTCCTGTTGTCCTATCTTTTACTTCACAGATTCTTTTCTCTGTCCCTTCCATTCTGCCATTAAGCCCATCAACTGAGCTTAATATTTGCTTATTATATGTTTCAGTTCTAAAATTGCCATTTAGGACCGGGTGCGATGACCCATGCCTGTAATCCCAGCACTTTGAGAGGCTGAGATGGGCGGATCACTGAAGATCAGCATGGCCAACATGGTGAAACCCCATCTCTTCTAAAAATACAAAAATTAGCCAGGCATGGTGGCAGGCACCTATAATCTCAGCTACTTGGGAGGCTGAGGCAGGAGAATTGCTTGAACCCAGGAGGCAGAGGTTGCAGTGAGACAGGATCACACTACTGCACACCAGTCTGGGTGACAGAGAGACTCCATCTCAAAAAATAAAATAAAATAAAATAATCATTTAGTTTTTCTTTATATATTCTTCTCCCTGTCTTTTTCCCCTCCCCTTCCTCCTCCTTCTCCATCCTTCTTCTTCTTGGCTGAGACTTTCCATTTGTTTGTTGAGGCTTCACTGTTTTTCATTTGTGTCAAGCATATTTGTAGTTCCTCATTGAAGCATTTTCATCATGGCTGCTTTCAAATATTTGTTAGATAATTAGAGCACCTATGTCATGTCAGTGTTGGCATCTTTGTCATTTTTCACTCACTTTGAGGTCTTCATGGTTCTTGGTATGATTTTTAATTTTAACATGAACATTGTTGTATCATGATATGCTCCATTCTATTTAAAACTTCTGTTTTAGCTAGCTTTCTCAAACATTCCTCTGGCAGGGTCAAGTGGTAGCCACCTTATTACTACCAGGCAGAGGTAAAAGTCCAGGTATCCTGCTTGTCTTCCAGTGATACCTGAGGGTGGGGTGGGTAAGGGTAGGAGTTCTGGTTTCTGTATCATCTCCACTGACAGTGCAGTGAAGGTGGCCTTGGTTACTGCCAGCTGATGGTAAAAGTTTTGACTCTCCCTTAAACGTCCTTTGATACTACCCCAGCCAGGAAAGGAAGGGCCATCTTATTACTGCTGGGTGGGGATGGGAGTTCAGTTTACTCACTGGGTCTTCACTGAGTCTGAAACGGAATCGTTCCATGTGCTCCTTAGGTCCCAAGGTCCCTGGCTGGTTTCAGAGTCTTGTGTTTGCTTAATATATGTCCAGAGATTTAGTGGTACTTAACTGTTAGAATAGAGAAAACTACGTCTACTACAGTTTCCTGGAAGCAGATGTCCTCAGTGAAAATTCTCAGTGAAAAGTATGTTAGCACTGAATATTGTCAAGAGTGTGAAGAAATCAGTACTGGGAGTATGAACTTTTTCAAATTTGGAGGAGAGCAACCCAAAAAATTGAAAAACATTAGCAATCCTACTTGTAAGAGTCTACTCTACACAAATACAAACACTAGTGATTTAAGAATAAAGATATTTATTTTAGCATTGTTTGTAACAGGGAAAATAATAAGCAATTTACCTATAAATAATTTACATAAATTATATATATATATTCCTTAAAGAAATGGTCAAATATATATAATATATATTAATTGTGGTATCTATACAATGAAATTATAGGTGGCCAGACCTATTTTCAGAACAAATTATAAAATAGGATCTACAGCACTTTCTCCCCTCCCTTTTTTTTTTTTTTTAGTCACTGTCACCCAGGCTGAAGTGCAGTGGCCTGGTCCCAGATCACTGTAACCTCCACCTCCCAGGCTCAAGTGATCCTCCCACCTCAGCCTCCCAAGTAGCTTGACTACAGGCATGAATCACCACGCCCAGCTAATTTTTATATTTTTTGTAGAGATGGGATTTTGCCATATTGCCCAGGCTGGTCTTGAATTCCTAGGCTCAAGCGATCCACCCACCTCAGCTTCCCAAAGTGCTGGGGTTACAAGTGTGAACCACCATGCCAGGTCCTTCCCATTTTTTTAAACATGAAAACTATTGAGTGGGGCTTTGCATGTTTCCTCAAATTGATAACTAAGGCTATAAACTGTGGACAGAGAGGCATCAAGTGCCCTATCTTAAGAAAGCTTAAACACTTGTGGGCTGACAATCCTATTAGAGCTTACAAGCAACTAGGCAAATCTGCACTGCTACTTCCATTCATTACCTCTGTGCATTCTCCTTCCTCCAGTCTCAGCCATCGCCCCAGTGCTCCCCAATAACCCTATAAACAGGAGACCTTGGATAGCGGTAAGGTAGGGAAAAAAATCTGTGGAGTCAGATGCTCTTGGCATACATGAAAACCCTGTTAATTCTCCATTGATTTCTCATAGTAAAGGGTAAGAGGATGCTTCTCCCTGTCCACAAATCACGTAAGGAAAGGAGGGTCATGATAATTGCTTAAGACATTGAGGGTACCTGGAAAAAAAAAATGGCATCTTGTTCCCCAGAGGAATTTTTTGGATTTTAGCCTAAATAGTCGATTCGTCAACTATGCAGCTTCGTGAACAAGTGAAGACAGAACTGGAGACAGATGGCAGACAGATGAGAGTTGACCACAGGGTGAGGAGACCCTGATGGCAAGAGCACAGAGACTGAAGGGGTTGTGAAAGCTACACACAAAGATACAGAGACAAACTCCACTCCAGGGAGCTGTGCAGAAGGGTGGCTGCAAGGCATCCTCTCCGTTCTCAGTGCACACCTCTCTGGTAAAGAGCCTGCAGAACTTATTGTTGAGCCCACGGGAGAGGAAATATTTAGACTCTCACTATATAAAAGTTAGCCAGAGCAAGTGAGAAGTGGCAACAACCAACAAAGCACCACACCAATGGGCAGTTAATAAAGAAACATCCTTTCTGATACTCCCTTCAACCCCCAACACCAGAGACAGAAGACCTTGAATAAGGTAAAGGAAAAGATAAGCCAGACTTCTGGCCAGGCACAGCGGCTCACGCCTGTAATCCCAACACTTTGGGAGGCTGAGGCAGGAGGATCACTTGAGGTCAGGCATTTGAGACCAGACTGGCCAACATGGCAAAACCCCATCTCCACTGAGAATACAAAAATTAGCTGGGTGTGATGGCAGGTGGCTGTAGTCCCAGCTACTCAAAATTGCTTGAACCCGGAAGTCAGAGGTTGCAGTGAGCCGAGATCCTGCCAATGCACGCCAGCCTGGGCTACATAGAAATATTCCATCTAAAAAAAAAAAAAAAAAAAAAAAAGCTAGACTCCAGACTCTTTTGCCTTCCACTTCAACCCACGTGAATGACTTGGAGAAGCTGAAGAGCAAACCCACTGCAGCTCCCTGGAGGAGATGAAATCTACATCAGATATGAGATCCGAGTGGTCAACTGGAAAATATTGAATTTGTCTTTTAATAAGAAGGTGTTGGGAATGCTGTAGCATCAGCCCGGGATATTATTAGAGATCTGTTCCATACTAAGGAAAGGAGATTTGACATAGCATAGATTATAGAAAAGTGAAACTGGTTTATGAGTTATTCGTATGAAGCTGAAACTGTTAATCAACATGTGATATGCACATGTATGTACTGTATGTATGTTTGTATATATCTGTTTGCATATTCTTGTTGGTCTATATGTTTACATTTTCTATAAGGAAAGAAAACTATTCGGAAGGATCCAGCCTCCATTATTAACGATGGTCACAAAATAGTATTAATAAAGTTGGAATTTATAATAACCAATATCTTTTAAATTTGAGAAACAAAAATGTTTCCTATATAAACAATGGGATGCACAGTTCCAGCCAGATAAGAGCATGCCCATAAATTTCATAGAGATGAAAAAGACTTTATTGATTGATGAGAATAATCTCACCTTTGCACCCTACACATCTCAATGCTCTGAGCACCCCCTGGCTTGACTGCCAAGCTGTAGCTTTTTGACTAATGAATTCTCAAGAGAATGACCCTGTCTAGGGTCATTTTAAATGTAAGAATCTCTGAGGAATAAGGGGCAAGAGTTGGGTTGAAGTTTGGAGCTACTCCCTTAAAGTAATCAAAGTGGTGGCTCTGGCTCCATCGGGTCAGTGTTGGCTCTTCTTACCTTCCTGTTTTGTTGACGGCTTTCGTTCTTCTACTTGAAGCAATGTCAGCTTCTCTGGAACAGCTGGCTCCCTCCCTTCCTGTGAGTTCCCGCTCCCATCTTTGCTGATCTGGGTACAGCTTCCCGGTGTTCTCTTCCCATTAGCTACAGGAAATCTCCTAGTTTCAGTGATTCACTCTTTAAAAGAGGGTTCTTACAGCAGAGCAATTTGCTCCCTTGGGACACTGTTCTTTCAGCCCTCAGTGGCTAGTTTAGGGGATGGTTGACTCAGTTGCTCATTCCCCTCGGAACAAATGCTCTCTTCGATATCCAGATCCTGTGGCACAGTGGCCCCCTCCACTACACTCCTTTTTTCTCATGGTGATGTTTTTCCTGAGGCCGTCCCGGTCCTCCATCCACTCCAGTTTCCTTTGGGGATACACAGGTTATCAGGTCTGCACATCTACCTCTAGTTCTAAATGGAGCTCAAGTTATTTCTCATAGGACTTCTGAGTCCATGCAAATCAAGGGGCATGACTGAGCATTTGCTCTACACGTCTCTCAATATTTCCTAATGGGAAAGTTCATCAAGAGGCAAACGTGACAGGATCACATGGTGGGGTGCTGGTGCCTAACTCCAGTTGACCACATAAGTCAGCAGTTACCCAACTCAAATGCCACCAAGGAAAGAAACTTGCCTTTCAGAGCAATCCTTGGACAATTCTGGGAGTGGAAACTTTCTTTTTCTGTCTCCCTTTCTGTCTGTCTTTCTCAGTACAAGATCTGTAAGTAAAGTTCCCAAAACCTGATTTGAAAACAATCTGGAAAACTAATAATAAAGTCAATGAAATATCTTGGACAAAGATTTAGAATAACATTCAGTGTTTATAAGGGTTTGTTGTAATGGGTGTTCTTGTATACTGCTGGCGAGAGTTTGAATGGATACAACTCTTTTGTAAAGCAATTTTGCAATATGTGTTCATAAAGAATCACTAAGAATCCATTATAAGAAACATAATTTGTAAAACAAAAAAGAAAAAAGAATTGAAAAAAAGAAAAAGAGAGATAATTTGAGAGGTAATCAAAGATTAAGGATGTATGATGTCCAATGCAGCATTACTTATCATAGAAAAAATTGGAAACAACTTAAATGTCCAAAAATAAATTATTATTTATACATTAAATGTAATATTTTAAAATATTTAATACGCTGTTTTCCAAAATAATTGTATGAGATGGCAACAAGCTTATTCTATAATATCAAGTGACAAAAGTAGAATATAAATGGCATATACAATATTAACCTAATTTTGTTACGTTTATCCTCTGTGTCTCTGGAACTAAACCCTTTCTTCCTAAATGCTTTAAAATGATCATAATGGTATTTATGGTCAGAAAACCAAATTAATTAACAGAACCTGTTTTAATTTGGCACTAGTCTGTTTTAGACGTTTCTGGTTTCGGGGTTAGAGCCTCTCATGGTGGATCGTGTTTTTAAAGGTTCTTAGAGATGGACTGGAAAAGCAAAAAGTTGGAAGCCAGTTTATTCACTCCCCCACAAATGTGCTTTTAATTGTCCACATTGTTTTATGTTCTCCTTCAGTCTTTGCCCAAAACGTTTTTTAAAAAATTGTAAATTGATCCAAAAGTGGTCATGGTATGAATTAGTAGAGAGGAGATAAACTCATTCATCTCAGCTCCTCATTCTCTCTATCTGCAGAATGGTTAGACTTCCCTGTGTGGCGAGAGAAAAATATAGATAAATTAAAAATTAAGCCCAAGTAGCCAACTAAGTGATTGCTGGTGGGGTATAAAATAAGAAGCAAGTTAGAAATGTGTATCAACATCCTAAATGTGTATCAACATCCTGGTCATGATCTGTGGGTCAGAATTCTACTTCTGAAAGGTGGAGACAAGGATCTAAGATGCACACCACAGCCCCAAGTGAAACTGCAAAGTCAGACACAAACTAGATACCTGAAAATCATGGGATGGTTAGCTAAACTGTAGATGGAACAAACAAAATGTGACAAAATATTAAATTTTTTGAAGGTTTAGCAAGTTCTCGGAGTACCATGCTCTTTTCTTCTCAGAGAGGGCCATCATCCTTCTCTTCTCAGCCCCATTTTGCGTATACAATCCATAAGCAAAATGGAGATGGGTCCCAGACCTAGGGTCATAACGGTAGCTAAACAGATGTGAATGTATAATTTATTTCAGAATTTTCTCTAAATATTATGTAATGTGGAAAAGGAACTTATTCTAATGAGAGAGAGAAAGAGTCTTAGAAGCAATCTCATGCTCTTTTTGGTATTGGTCCTAACTAGTTTTAAGACTTCCTGCAGCATACAGTTGAGACTGGGTTGAATATTTATCAGACCAAATAACAGAGTCTGGATCAAAAACCTTGGGATTTTTCTCTAGAGTCATGACTTTTTAAAAATTGTTTTTATTGTTGGAACTTCTTTAGAAATCTTACTGGTGAAGAAACCAAGGCACAGAGAGATTAAGTGACAGTTTGTATCATAATATCAAAAGACACATTTTTGAACACCATAATCCTTAATGTTGAAATCCAGAAAGAGTAAAAACCCCAAACTCTAAACCTCTGATATCTAAAATCCTGAAAATCACCATCACAGGATAGTTGGATCACAGTTGACAAGCTCTTATGAACTATCTCCATGCAAATTGCCCAAATCTATCCTTATATTACACCTTTTTATATGCTGAATTTTCTAGTGTTTTAATTTTCTTTTCCTTTTCTAAAAAAAAATTTCACTATTTTAGGTGGTCAGCATTATTTTTTACAATTCTACATGCTATGTATTTAATCTTCACATCATTTCCAATATTGGAGGTATAAATTGTATAGAGACTTTCAGAGTGTTCTAATTTGTTTTATGCATGTTTTGCAAATTTGACTCCATGAAGGTGCATTATCAGAATGTTGTCTTTGTGTGTAAGCATTGTGCATGTACATAAAAATGTTAAAACCTCTTCAATAAGTGAACAGATATTCTTTTTATACATCTGCATTTGTGAAAGATAAGATTTCTCAAGATCTCAGCTCTTAGGGTAACTGTATATGTGGTGGTGACCCACTAAGATTTTTAATTGATCTTGTCAGAAGACTTTGGTTGTTCATAATGGTATTTCAGATGACCACAGTTATAAAGCTGGGTATGCTCAATTACCAACCATGGTGATATGCTCTGATACATCTCCTTTTCTGACCTACTTCTTTATGAATACAATTTGTCAGCTCACAACTGTTTTGTCCGTGTGACTATTGTTAGTATACCTGAGTGTTCATGCTTGCAAAAATATATACATTATTATGGCCTATTTTATCGTGTTAAGTGGCCTGGGAGGTCTTGTGTTGCATTTTTATGCTTCTCAAGTAAATACCCTTTTAAAAGTGTAAATAAAAATCTTTTAAAAAATTAGATTTTTTCAGAATTACATTTTTGAGATTTTGGTCTTTTGGGATTCCAACATTCAGGTTTATAACATTTGGGATTGTGTCTTTTGGGATTATGATCAGCTTCCATTAAAGGATTTGCTTGGGGTCAGAGCAGGTAGATGGCAGAGCCTCCAAGCTCAGGTCTGTCTATGAGCTTTTGAGAATATCACTTTTTGGCTGGTGTGATGGTTCACACCTGTAATCCTAGCACTTTGGGAGGCCGAGGTGGGCTGATTGCTTGAGCACAGGAGTTTGAGACCTATCTGGACAACATGGAGAAATCCCATCTCTACAAAAAATATTAAAAAATCAGCCAGGCGTGGTAGCACATACCTGTAGTCCCAGCCGCTTGGGTGGCTGAGGTAGAAGGATTGCTTGAGCTCAGGATGTTGGGGCTGTAGTGAGCCCAGATCATGCCACTGCACTCCAGTCTGCTTGACAAAGAGAGGCCCTGTCTCAAAAAAAAAAAAGAGAAAAGGAAATATTGCTTTAAAAAACCTTACTCTAATAAATTTAAATGTACCTGATATGAAATATTGAGAAAGATAGTGAAATTCAGTATCATATAATTTATGAGTTAATGTATAAGATTCAAAAGAGAAGAAAAAGCAAAAGACAGGTTCTACAGACAAACAGGTTTGAAAAGTTTATGAACTGTTTGAGGGGAAGGTCCCTAAGATGATGCAGAGGGCCTTGGTAGGCGGGGAATGAAAAGTTAACTCAGCTAGCACTGAGTTAGCAATGACTCTGATGGTCTATCATTCATAGTTTTTGAATTGATATTCCAGTCATGGAGGTAAGTTTCTGTGAATACATCTACCACATTTAAAACATTTTTCACTTGGGACAAAAGTACATATTTACAAGATGGCTGCCCATACTGTGTAGGAGAATGATGGCCCACCATATGCAGCTCATCTCCAAATGGCCTGAGTCCAATTTTAGCCTCGGGAAGTTAAAAACCTCCAGGACAACTACCTTAGATACAGGGAAGGATCTTTTGGAATCACTTCTTCAGATACTTGCCCACTGTTGGGAAGTTGGTTAGTCTGGGATAGAGGCAGGTGGGAGTGTTCCACGTTGGGCTAGCTGCAGGAATGGCAGGTGACGTGTGAGTAGCCTAGTGGTAGAGTATGGCAGGGCCAGCCAGCATGTCCTGGTAGCTGACCCTTTTGGAAACTGGCACAGTTGGCACTGTTCAGAACACAATACTGTCCTGCCCTGCCTTGCCAGGTCCTTGCAGAAAAGCGATTGAGTCTTCTGAGGATGACCCAAGCAGGAAGTCAGGAACGTGTCCTCTCATTCAGCCTCATTTCCAGTGCACAGCACAGGGTCATGCCTACAGCGGAGACTCCGTAATGATGCATGTAGCCAGCCAGCCACAGATAGAAGAGCAAGCCCCAGCAAGAACAGTAGAGCCCAGCTCAGCGTGAAATGAGTTACTGTATATTATCATTCTAAAATGCATCCCCCCCCATTTTCCCTTTAATTAATTAATTTCTTTTTTGAGATTGAGTCTTGCTTTGCTACGTAGGCTGGAATGCAGTGGCACAATCTCGGCTCACTGCAGCCTCTGACTCCTGGGATCAAGCGATTCTCCTACCTCAGCCTCTGGAGTAGCTAGGATGACAGGTATGCACCACTACACCTGGCTAATTTTTGTATTTTTAGTAGAGACAGGATTTTACCATGTTGGCCAGGCTGGACTTGAACTCCTGACCTCAAGTGATCCACCCTTCTTGGCCTCCCAAAGTACTGGGATTACATGCATGAACCACCACGCCTGGCCCGTTTTCACATTTCTAAAATCGGGATGCATCTTAACATTGGTCTCTCAGTTTCAATGATTTGTATTATTGGACCTATAATGGATTTGATTGCAGTTAAAGAATGTTTTACAGGCCAGCATGGTGGCTCACTCCTGTAATCCCAGCACTTTGGGAGGCCAAGGTGGGCAGATCACTTGAGGTCAGGAGTTCGAGACCAGCCTGGCCAACAAGGTGAAACCCCATCTTTATCAAAAAAAAAGAAGAAGAAGAAGAAGAAGAAGAAGAAGAAGAAGAAGAAGAAGAAGAAGAAGAAGAAGAAGAAGAAGAATGTCTTTACAAAAATTATGCTCTGATTCCATATTGAAAAAAAAGTTATTTTATGCATAGAAAGTCATGGAAATAGAGAAGTAATGAATAGTAACAAAAGCATTTGTCATTGGAAGAATATCCATAATGCCATATTTTCTTACAAATTAACATCCAAGTGCTTTTTGGGGTGTAAGAAAAAAAGTAAGCAATAAGTAGATGATCCTGCAACATTTGGTTACTGAGATACATGCAAAGGATTGCCTAACACATGCTGTATTAGTTCCTGTGGCTGCCTTAACGAATCACCACAAACTTAGTGCCTTCAACTGACAGAAATTGTACTCTTCTTTTAATTCGGGAGGCTGGAGTTCAACGACAGTTTCATTGGGTCGAGATCAAGGCATAGGCAGAGAGCCATGCTCCCTTGGAGGCTTTAGGGGACAATCTTTTCCTTGCCTCTTCTGGCTTCTGGTGGCTGCTACTATTCCTTTGCTTGTGGCTGCATCATTTAAATCTCTACTTCTGTCTTCATATCACCTTTTTCTCTTCTGTGCATCAAATCTTCCTTTCCTTTTCTCTTATAAAGACACTTGTGATGGGATTTAGGTCCCACCCAAATAACCAAGGATAATCTCTCCATCTCAAAATCATTAATGATATCTGCAAAGATACCTTTTCCAAATAAGATAACATTTAGGGTTTCCAGGGATTAGAATCTGATCTCTTTGGGGCCACCATTTAGCCCACTACACAGGCCAAACAATGCAACTGGGGTCAGGGAAACCTCCAAATTTGCAAGAGTTAAGTAAAAGAAGGTGTGACTAATTTACATTGGTATTTTCATTATGCTCCCTGCTGAAAAAAAAATCAAGAAAGAGTCAATGTTAAAACTATAGAATAGGTATCAGTGGCTTGGAAGAAAATTACAGAGCTAATAGAGAACTCTTGTAAGAAATGTTCTTAATAAACCAGAGGATAAAATTGGGTGATAAATCACTAGACATTCATATTTCAAAGTGGAAAATTATTCAGAAGGGCTGAAGAATTCTTTTTACAAGACTTTAGTATGGGCCAGGCGTGGTGGCTTAACGGCTGTAATCCCAGCACTTTGGGAGGCTGAGGCGGGCGGATCACAAGGTCAGGAGTTCAAGACCAGCCTGGCCAACATAGTGAAACCCTGTCTCCACTAAAAAATACAAAAAATTAGCCGGCCATAGTGGTGGATGCTTATAATCCCAGCTACTCGGGAAGCTGAGGCAGGATAATTGCTTGAACCCGGGAGGCGGAGGTTGCAGTGAGCCAAGATCATGCCATTGCACTCCAGCCCGGGTGACAGTGTGAAACTCCATCTCAAAACCAAAACCAAACCAAACAAACTTTAGTATGGCAGATTAATTATAAAAATGGTCCTAAATTTCCACACTTACACTGTCTCTATGTTCTAAGCAAAGTGCATTTGTAGTTTCTCCCATTGAGAGGTAAAATTTATTTCCCTGTCCCTTAAATCTGGGATGCCCTTGTGACTCGCTTGAGCCAATAGAACACAGCAGAAGTGGCACTACGCCTGTTCTGAACATAGGCTCAAGAGACCTTATGACTTTCTTTTCCCTCCCTACTTCCCACAAGGACAAACTAGCCTATGACATGATTAGAGATGCATGATTTAGCTGGGCCTGATGGCTCATGCCTGTATGCCAGCACTTTGCGGGGCTAAGTCGGCAACTTGCCTGAGGTCAGAAGTTAAAGACCAGTCTAGGCAACATGGTGAAACCCTGTCTCTACTTAAAAAAAAAAAATAGCTGGGCATGGTGGTGTCTGCCTGTAGCCCCAGCTACTTGGGAGACTAAGGTGGGAGGATCGCTTGAGCATGGGAGGTAGAGGTTGCAGTGAGCCAAGATTGTGTCACTGCACTCCAGCCTGGGTGACAGAGCCAGACCCTGTCAAAAAATAAATAAATAAAAAGATGCATGCTTCAATTTTCTTCATACCCTAGCCAATAACCAGCTAGCCATTATTGTGAGTGAGGCTGTTCTTGACCAGCTAGCTCCTAGTCAAATAGCCAGCCAGCCAAAAATATGTGAGCAAGCCCCAGCAAGAACAGCAGAGCCCAGCTCAGATCAGCAGAATCTCTTAACTGACTTACATTCTCTTGAATAACAACTAAAGCTTATGGCTTTAAGCCACTGGATTTGAGGATGGTTTCTTTTATGATAAAAACTGTTGCATAATAAAAAATCACAAGACTTTCATGACCAGGATTGACTAAGTGATTCAGAATGAATTAGACTCTGAATATAAAATAATTTCTGGAATATTTTACTAGTTTTTTTTTACTAATTTTGCTTATTTCCTTTTATGTATCCTTAATGGCAATATAGGATTAAAATAAAGTAATAAATAAGTCTAAAAGGGATAATAAGTATAAAATGAAAATTCTAATTTAAAAAAGGCATAATGTCATGCTTTTATTGGAAGTATTTCTTTCCTTTGTAGGGCTATAATTTTTAAAATGTCTTTTATTCTGTGAACCTCCTACATTCAAGGCAGTTTCAACAAAATACGAGAATTCTGTACTCAGCTTTCTGCCACTTTTTCATTATATAGCTCTTGGCAATTTATTTTCCCTCTCTGAATTTCAGTTGCCCTATAAACAAAGTGAGGATTATAATGCCTCTGGGTCAGGGTTGTTTTGAAGATGAAATATGATAATGTCTGTAAATGTGCTTTGTGAATGCAAATGGATGAAAAAATTAAGCTGAGTCTATGCTGGTATTTCTTAAATGTGCCTTGTAATAACATTTTACTGGCTAAAAAGTGCTAGTGATTTCCTCAATAAAATTGTTCTAGTCCATAAAGTAGGTCATTTAGGTTATATGAATTTTTGTTGTTGTTATCCCTGGTCCTTCCCCACATCATAAACCCAATAAGACCTGAGAACATGGCCTTTTCCCAAAAACATGTTGCTCCCCATGGGAGTAGGAGAATAAACCCAGGTGGTCCATATGTAGACACCCCAGCCCTGATGGCATTATATTATGTTTGTAGCAAACCCATTTGGGATTCTTGCTGCATTCAAAGCCTCCATTGAACAAAATCTGCCCCAGCCAACAGCCAACCCATCTCCAGCCAACTACAGCTGATGGGATAAGAGGCATACAACTGACCTGGAGAATCTAACCAGAGCCTTCTAGAAGAAGTCAATCATGGTCCATATCTTGAAAATTCAAATTCAAGAGATATGGAGATCTAAGTTTTGGATAGTGGAGTTTACAACTGAATTCAGTTCTTATAGAATTGAGGCCATAGTCAGCAATTTAATAAACCAAACCTATGTAAAATAGACAGTTCAGAAGCAGTTGAAAGTAAGCCAGCACAGAAAATCAGGTTGCAGAGGACAAAATGCAGAAGACTGGCAAGTAAAACAGAGACAAGGGCCCAGAGAGCTTCAGAGAGGAGACAGTTTTGCTTCTGACTTTTCAGTTTCCCAGGAGATATTCCCTAATTCCTAGCTGCAATTTATTTTGTGCCAGGAGATGTCAGCCAGATTCCCAGGACTATCTTTACAATAACTCATTCCCCTTTATATTTAAGCCAGTTTGTATGGATTTTTATTCCTTGTAACTGTATGACCCAGTTAGTTTTTAAAAATTCTCCTGGGTTTAGAGATGTTTTAGGTTTCTTTTATTCCTTGTTGGGGAATATTATTTAGTGATATAATATAAAATACAGATTTGATCTCTGTCCTGGTTCCTGGCATAAGAGCTTCTAAGACCCTTGGAATCCCCTGAGTGATAAGAATTTTTTTTTTTGCATGCTAATGAGATAACTGGTGGTTGGAATCACTGCATAGTCCATAGACAGCTACTGCATGGGGGCTGGTTGCCTAAGGAACCAGCCTTGTGATCAGAGGGTTGGCCCCACCTCACCTCCAGGGAGGGAAAAGGGGCTGGAAATTTGAGTTCAATCACCAATTGCCAATTATTTAATCAATCATGACTAGGTAGTGGGATCTCCATAAAATGCCTAACCAACAAGGTTCATAGAGCTTTGGGACTGGTGAACACATCCATGTGCTGGGAGGGTGGCACACTCTGCCTCCATGAGACAGAAGCTCCCATGCTCAAGACCCTTTCAGACCGTGCTCTATATACCTCTCCATCTGGCTGTTCATCTGTGTCCTTTGCAATATCCTTTATAATAAACTATTCTTCATAATAAACTAGTAACTGTAAATAATAAAGCAGTTCATCTGTGTCCTTTGTCATATCCTTTATAATAAACTAGTAACTGTAAATAAGTGTTTGTGAGTTGTTACAGCAAATTAGCAAGGAATTAGCATCAGAACTGAATTGTAGAACACCCTGTTGGTGTCCATAGAGAACTGAAGAATCTATTTGTATGGGAGAAAACTCCACACATTTGGTGTCAAAAGTGTTATGACTATATAGAAAGGAGGAGTTTTTCTTTTAAGGAGGATAAGTATGATTGTTAAGAAAAAAGAAAAAAAAGGCCGAGTGTGGTGGCTTACACCTGTAATCTCAGCACTTTGGGAGGTTGAAGCAAGTGGATCACTTGAGGTCAGGAGTTCGAGACCAGCCTGGCCAACACAGTGAAATCCCGTCTCTACTAAAAATACAAAAATGAGTGGGACATGGTGGTGGACACCTGTTATCCCAGTGACTTGGGAGGCTGAGGCAGGAGAATTGCTTAAACTCAGGAGGTGGAGGTTGTAGTAAGCCAAGATCGTGCCATTGCACTTCAGCCTGGGCAACAACAGCAAAACTCCATCTCAAAAAATCAAAACAAAACAAACCCCAGAAAGACAAAAAAGGGGGCCAGGTGTGGTGGCACATGCCTGTAATCTCAGCACATCAGAAGGCTGAGGCAAGCAGATCACGTGAGGTCAGCAGTTTGAGACCAGCCTGGCCAACGTGGCAAAACCCCATCTCTACCAAAAAAAAAAAAAAAAATACAAAAATTAGCTGAGTGTGGTGGCATGTGCCTGTAGTCCCACCAACTTGGGAGGCTGAGGCAAGGGAATTGCTTGAACCCAGGAGACAGAGGTTGCAGTGAGCTGAGATTGCACCATTGCATTCCAGCCTGGGTGACAGAGACTCTGTCTCAAAAAAAAAGGGGGGGGTAGGGAAGGAGCTACTGAGTGGGAGATGGATGCCTGAACTTAAGAGATTTGAGAGCAGCAAAAAGATGGTGGTATTCACTTAAACTACAAAAGAAGAATAATTCTAGATGAGATTCATTAGTAAATGACCCCAAGAACCAAGCAGAAAACTTTGGAGGTGACTGTTTCTCAGCAATGGTCAGAATGCTGGCAGAAGACACATTGCTTTGAAGGACACAGTGCTTATTGTGGACCCTTGTCTGAGATTTAGTGGACCCTTGTCTGAGAAAAAAAGAATCCATGTGTGATGTCATGTGGACCAATGTTTTACATTAATCCCCCTTCAACAAGATGGACGGTATTTTTTCCAGTATAGATTTATTTTTACTATGGAATAAGTGTCCGTTAAATGTTCAAGTACTATGGCATATTACCAAATTCTGAAATTAAAATTAGACAATATATTAAAGCCAGTCTATGGTCCTCAAAGTGCAGTATAACCTTACTCAGCAGACACAGGTATCTCTAAGAAGCTTATCATTAAGCTTTGTGTATCTCTTTGAGCACCTACTGTGTACCTGAGACTGTGGTAGGTGTTAAGAAAACCAAGGGAAACAGACAGACATGGTTCTTGCATTCATGGAGCTAGAAGAGATAGACACAAACAGAGAAATGAAAGAAAATAATAATTACCTATTGTCACTAAGTGGATAAATGCTGAAATACAGAAATAAGGGCAGGACCCACTGCAGTTAAGGTGGTGAGATCTCACTAAAGAAATAAGAGATCTGAATGATAATCTGTTTTAATCACACTCAAGGTGATTTGATGCTATTGGATTATAACAATTCAATAATTGTTTACTATCATCCTTTCAGGCACTTTTGTAACTTACTGACCAGAACAAGGTGGGGGGACCAATGTTAATTAGTGTCCATTATGATCCAGGCATTGTCCAATTACACATTATGTTATTATTATACCCATTTTAGAGATGGAAGAAGTAAGCTCCTGAAAGGTCTAGTATCTTGTCCAAGGACACAGTCAAAGCTCTTTCCACTATACCAGTGTCTCACCTACATGTGTGAAGGATAATACATTACTCCCTCATCACCAACTGGATTAACTCTAAAATAAGGTCATGTGAACTGCTTAAGTGTCTCAAATTGTTTTCATTATTAAAGCACCTTTTAAACTAATCATTCCAGTGCATGGCCCTTGTAAATTAACATCTAGTAACATATTTCACTGGAAAAGGAGAGAACATATTTTGTGAGTGCTGCAAACATCCCACTGCCACCTGATTTCACCCAGTCCCATCATGTCTATTTGCTTTATTCTTTTCTCAAATGCGCATCCAGACTTCAAGGTAAGAGGTTCAAGTTCAAGTTCAATTTAACCACAGCAACAGCCCCATTGTAATCTTGCCTCACTAGTCTCTATCTTTTCTGTCTTATAGCCTCAAAGAGTTAATGATTCATTCACGATTCAACATTTATTGAGGCCTCAGGCACTACACTGAGTGCTGGGTACAAAAGACCGCCTGACGTTTTTGAGAAGTCTGTTCTCATCACTCTGGGGCATTCTAAACGGAAGCTCTCTCTTCCTTTTCCCACCCTTTCTCCCCGCTTGGCCCTGGGAGGGGTTCTTAAATAGTCCTTGGAGCTGGTTAATCTTTCCGCGAACTGGAAAGACTGTGGGCCCGTGGAGCCTGCCCTGACCCAAAGATCAAAGGCGTGTCCCTCCCAGACGCCTGGAGGAAGCCCGGCGAACTCTGAAGAACGCTGCTGGCACCCAGCGAGTTTCCAAGGGCAGAGCCAGCATTTGGAGCGAAAGATGCAAAGCTAAGAAAGGATGTTGGCAGGCCAGCTGTGCCCCACTCGCAGCAGAACCTGCCCTGCGCCACATCCCTGAGCCAGCGGATCCACAGCGGGGCACGCACTCGCTGGCCGGGAGATCGCACCCGGAAAGGGACGGAAAGGAGGCTGTGCTGGCTGGGGCTCAGAACTCCTTCCTCCTCCCGCCCACTTCCAAAAACTCTTCTCCCTAGCGGGGAAGCCTAGGACGCTGCTTCCCTCCTCCGCCTTTGCGCGCAGCTCCCCGCTGGCCGCGAACTCCCCTTGCACTCCTGCTGCGCTCGCCACCAGCCCAGGCGTCCTTGCAACCCCAACTCCAGGCCGACTTCCAGACGCATCCTGTGCCGGACCAGAGCAAAGCCAAGCCAACTACTCCCACTGGAGTGATGGGGAGATCTTTTATGGCCTGAGGCTGGACCAAGGTACTCTCTTGCAGCGGACGTGATTCCAGGGCGCCCAGATTTCTCTCTCCCTTAGAGGTCGCAACGGAGCCAACAGCAGCCTGGCTTTAATCCACTCGGGACTTAAAAACATCATCTAATGACTCAGATCTGTCTGAGAACACAGGATGAGAGCATCCATGTCCACAGACCCCGCTGGAACAAATCTTTTATTTCTTCAAATGACACCAGTGTCATTTGAAGTCCAGACTGAATGGCATTTAAGAATTGGGAATTAATTCTAATCCTGGAGCGAATAGAAAATTAAACTAAATTGGAGCCCAGAACATGCTGTTTAAGAAAAAATTCCCCTCTGCAATATTTTCTTTCCCACTGCATTAATTAGTGTCCCTCATGAGACATCTGAAAACATTGATTGCTAAAATGTTGTCCTAAGAGCAGCAGCATTGGCATCACCTGAAAAGTTGTTAGAAATACCAGTTCTGGGACCCCTCTCAGACTCCTGGACTCAGGATCTCTGGAGGGTGGAGGCGTCCAGGTGATTCTGAAGAACCACTGGCTTAAAAGTCTCCTTGGTCACTGTTTTCTACTAATCAGTAAATATACAGAGCCAGCGGGTGCTGGAGCTGTTTATCACTTCTCTTTTTAGAATGAAGTCTCTGTTTGACAGTGGGAAAGCCTGCTAGAAGGATACCAAGTTGCTTTTAAAGTCACATAAGCAATGAGAGAGAGAGAGAGAAAGAGAGAGAGGACTTCCCTGGCTGCAGTCCAGATTGGATATCTGTCTGCTTCTGAGAACTTGCAGACTCGCTTACTTGAAACACTTCATTCTCCGTTCGGGCGTCTGTAAGCGGCTTTGGTTGTTCTCCTGGTTCTTTCTAAAAGCACCTTCTAAGATAGTTTTCATAACCTAGAGGTCACAGGCAGGATATTCCCCACCCTTAACACTTCCCCAACCTCCAAACTATACTAGCTCGAGGCCAAGGGAGTCCCCCACTCTTTCTATGAAGCTGCTCACCCCTTATTCAAATAGAGACGCACCAACTACCTGGAGCAGGGTAGACTGGGAGTTTTACCCTTCTGGGAAGACCAGAGGAGAGAGACCTGTGGTGGATGTGGGTGTGCTAGTGATCTGGCATGGGAGAAGGGCCCACGGAGAATGAGAGATGTTCAGACTGTGGGTGTGTGTTGGAAGTATGTGTGGTGTGGTCACGTTGTCATGTTCCTGGGCTACTGGCAGCCACCACCCAGTCATTCCCACCTTGATCCTTACTCCATTCAGTGGACAACCATGGGGACCTGAGTGTCCAGGCCCCTCCTTGGCTGAGGCTCCTGATGGGACTGGGCAGCCTCATCATTAGACACCAGTGTCATCCTGTCTGTAGGTGCCAGGCCCTGACTTTGTTCTCTGAATTTTTTTTGGATTTCTAGGAAAAAGTCACAATGGTAGAAAGCTCTGGACAAACTTACAGAACATTGGGGAGAGGTGCAAGGTGACAGACAGAAAGAGAGAGAGAGAAAGAGTCAACAGACATGCAAAAGAAATATTTTAGTTCATGCAAAAAATAAAAATAAAAAATCATTGCTGCAGGCTTTAAACATACACCCTTTTGAGCTTCCTGCCTGAGACACTTCCAGTTTGGGTCCAGGCACAGATCTACCTGCCACTTGGTAAAAGCAACTGACATTTGCACGGAGTTTTTCCTTTACCAAGGGATTTTACAGATATAATCTCATTTGAGCCCCACTAAGCCTTTTTAAGATGGAAGAGGAAGGTCTGCATATAATGATAATTATCATTCTCATCACCTTTATTCCTGCTTGCAGAGATGGGAAAACTGAGGATCCAGGCTCTTGCAAGAAATAGCTAGCTGGGTGCAGAACCAGGGTCAAATCTACGTGTTTCCTGTTCACAGCCCTATACCTCCTGCCTAGAGCAAAGGCTTCGAATTATAGATAAGGAACTGTAGATAGCCATGAAGACTCAAAAATCCATGCTTAGATTGGGGTTGTAAGAGAATGAGTAAGAAAAAGTTATTTCTTTATGGACAGGCTGCCTGGAATGCTCAGAATTTGGAGCATTTGGTTTGTTAAAACGTTAGTGAGAGATCAGAAAATTTGCAAAAGGTGGAAGTCAAACAATTGAATCATACTGGGGACTCCTTGATTTGAATTCTGGATAGGTTGAGGCTCGGGCTCTATCCCTCTGCTTGAAAGGACAGAACACATGAATTTGAGGAACGAGGCTCTGACCAGAGCTTGAAATGTTCTTGAAAGTCAATTTGGGGTGATGGAAAGGTATCCTGACATCTTGAAAAGTCCTCCATGTGCAAATGGACAGGTGGCTGAAGTCACCAAAGTTCTCAGCCCTTGGAGAATGGGGAATTGTGCTTGGTAATGTGGTCACTAGCCCTTGGTAATGAGGTCACTATCACCGACAGAGAGCACACCTGGCAGAGCAGCTCTCCAGTCGGGACCAGCCTCGCGGGCTCCTTCCTCCAAGGGCACGCAGAGGGCTCCACTCGCCAGGCGCCCTGTGGGGTTGATGGGAGGGTGGAGAAGCGCTCGCTACAGGTACCAAACGAAGCCGAGAAAAAAGGGGAAAAAATTGAAAAGAAAGAGCAAATGAAGCGGAAGTTTCAAGGCCCTCTGCGAGGAATAACAGTATAAATAACCGAAGACGTCTTGTAAACACTGCGGTCATAACCCCGAACATTAAACAGCCCCGGTGGCATCTGGCGCATCGGCCGCCGCGGGCTGCGCTGGGGCAGTGAGGGAGCCGGGTCCCAGGCTCCTCAGCCTTGCTTCTCTGTTTATCTCAACTTAATCTTCCCCTAGGAGCTGCTCTGTAGCCTGGAAAATGTTTAAATTAAACCCAGTCCGCCGGAAGTCGTGGCGGTAGCTAAACGCACCCGCTAACCGCAACCAAAATGCAGGCATGCGGGTTTATCGTTAGAATTAATTAATGGATTATTAATAAGAAATGTAGATAATGTATGCTGCAGAGCTTTGGAAATCTTGAAACACATCCTAAGGGGTTTGGAATTTACATCTTTCATAGATTCTGTGATTTCTTCACTAGTTTGCAGCCATGCCCACACCTCTTGGAAGGTGACAAAAGGTGGAGTCTACGTTCTCGCCCGTGTCAGCAGTCGTACTGTGGAATCCGTGAAAATTGGATTTCCTTTTTCTGGTGCGTTTTTACTCTTGAACTGTGTAACTGTGAATAACTTTAATATTGCCCATTCTTTGTTTGCAGTTATATAATTTCTATTGGCCTTAAAAGTAACTGACATATTTCTTTTTTAAGATTTCAGTATAAAACATAATCTGCATGTTCATTATGAAACTCATATTCAATTTTCTTTTGTCTCTAGACGTTTAGATTGAGGTTTGAAAGAACGATTTTCATTATCAAGCTTCCCCGCAGTTTCCCAGTTTTCTATTCCAAATACTTTTAAAAATCACACCAAATGTCAGAGCTTTTAGCAATATAAAGAAAGATTTATTTTCAAAAGTAGCAAAACTTGTTTGAAAAAAATATATATCTTTAAGTGACTTACTTTATAAATGTGACTGTCAAAGTCAGCTATTCTATGATCTACATTTTACAACATATTGTACAAAAGATACATTGATAAGCTCTTATCTATTTATATATTTATAATTACATATTGCACTTGGACCAGCAAGGCTTGCAGAGTCATTCACGGTAGAAGTTAATAAAGTTAAATAGATGGGAATCTTTGTAAGTACAATTGATCTCCTCTGGTTTGGAAACGAATCTCCTCGTCGTCGTAAAGTGTTCTCGCGGGTGGGACAGAGAGAGGAGCGTTGCGAGGGGGAAGCAGAGACAGAGAGCAAGGAGGGCAGGGGTCGCCTTCCTGGGGCCCGCTCCCCCCCGGGAGCGCGCCTTTCCCAGACTCGCACCTCCAAGGTCAGGACGCGGTGGTTCCACATAAGCGGCTCGCAGTCACCACTTCTTTCAGGTCACTCTCGGGTTTCCCTGCCACCATAAAGGGCCACGTCTGCGGGAAAGAAGAGGGTGGAGGAGGTAAGTGGCCGTGGCGGAGGAGGTGGGGTGGGCTCGGGGCCAGAGATGAAAGGAGGGGGCGCGGTGCGCTGGAGAGACCCTTTATCTCTGCTGTTTCCTCCCGGTCCTAGCGCGCCCCCAGACTGGGTAAAGCAAAAAGCCGCCCTGTCGCCAAGTCACAGCTCGAGAAGGTGGTGGTGGTGGTCTTTCAGATCGGGAGCCAGAAGGGCTCATACTGGGTTCCTTGTGAGACCCAATGCAGGAAGCCTTGGGCAAGCCGAGAGTGGGTGGTGCTGTGGCACTGCCTGGAGGCAGACGCTCTGGCAGCCTGAGCTGGGAAGCCCAGAAGGATCTTGTGCCTTCTGGGCACCGAGTTCGGGGCGAAGCGCCTCCTGGCCCCTTCTGAGGCGGGATCGGGTTTCAGGGCCCTGTCGATTTCCTCGCCTTTCATCGCCTTCTATTTCCCTGGTACCGACTTTCGTTTCCTTCATCGCAAACACTGGTTTTGACTACAGCTTCTAAATTAACCACCATCTCTTAAGGAAAAGGAAAATTAAAAAGCCAATAAAACTACATCGACTTTTAAGATCTTCTTCATGTGGGACTGAGAAAGCATGCCTTCTCTTCCTTTCTCCAAGCTGTTTTATAATAAAGCTCATTTAAGTTTCTTATTCAAAAATGAGGACAGTAGCAGTTGTAAATATTCTAGGCAACACTTTCATTTTAGGTGCAGATTTTTAAAAAGCTATTTACTCATTGAAAAAAAAGCCCCAAACTTTCAATTGGAGGGAAAAACCATTTTTTCATGGCAAAATATGGTTTTGTCTCTTCTCCCTCAATTCCAGAAATCAGTTCAGTGAGAAGACAGTTCAGGCCTCTCTCACTAGAGCTCTAGCGCTGGCTGATAAGACTTGCCTTTTAAGAGGAAAATCTCTCGTTCTTATCATATACAAACAGAGGTCCTAGTAAGTTGTTGTTACTGTTTTTCTTTAGATCTTAGAAGTTTTAAAATAAAATCCAATAAGAAAGGAATTAAAATATATTTCTTAAACAGTAAAATGCATTTGAGAAAAAAGACTCAATGATTATTAGTTTTGTTGTATTAAAAAAGGCTCAATGGGCATTACTTTTTAAGATAAACGTAACATTTCTTAAATCTTGGATGAGAGTGACCTATTTTAATATTTATTACACTCTTACTAGTGAGAATTTACTGATTTTGCTGATAATTACTAGAGCTTCTAGGATTTAAAAATATTAATCCACCAAAGCACAGAATAAGTAGTTGGGGGCTTACATGGACAATGTGGGGGGGAGGGATGGATGTGTCCTTATCTAATGGTCCCGTTTATTTACAAGGAAAGGAAAATCAAGTTCCACTCTCAGCTAAAAGAAGAATAAAGAGATTAATAAAACGCCTCCTCGGCGCGCACAGCGTCTTGTCAGTTTCTCATTTTCTCAGCAGCCACTCCACCCCAGCGAGGGTGGCGATGGAGAGGGCGCAGGGGATCCCTCCTCTGTGCCAGCTCAATACACTTGCGAACCTTTAATTGGGCTGCCACGTCAAACCCTCGCATAAATCACTCCCGCTCCGGGGGCTGGTAGGGCCAAGAGCTAGGGCCGTGTCTAGACCGCCCGCCTCCAGTCCCTGGAGGCTCTAGGCCCGCGGCGGCCGAGGTGTGTACGCCACTGCCGCGCCCGCACCCCCACTCCCAGCCCCGAGACACTCGCGCCCACCTCAGGCGGGACTGTCTGCGCGCCCGGGCTGCAGCGGCAGCTCAGGGAGCACTCACCAGGTTGACTGGGTGGATGTACCCGTTCTCGTACTTGTCGTTAGCCAGGATCTGCCTCAAGTGGGCGATGTAGCTGGACGCCAGCCTGAGCGTGTCCAGCTTGGAGAGCTTGGTGTCCGGGGGCACCCAGGGTAGGGTGGTCTTGAGCCTGGAGAAGGCCTTGCTGAGCACCCTCATGCGGGCCCTCTCCCGCGCGTTGGCCGCGTTGCGCTGGACCTGCTTCCCCTCCTGGCTGACCCCGCTCAGGGGGCTCTTCTTGGTGGGCGCCTTCCTCCTCTTGCCCAGGCCGCCCCGGCCCTTTTGGGGAGACCCGTTCTCACAGTTGGAGCTCTCCTCGGTGCTCTCGTTGGAAGTTACAAACTCTTTGTTCGAATCCATTTTCAGCCCTTCACATTCCAACATCTCCACGTCTTGAAGGTCCTCCACATCGCTGAGGGAGCCGGTGGACATGTTTGGGGGAGTAGGAGAGAGAGAGAGCGAGAGAGACAGAGACAAAGAGACAGAGAGGGAGAGAGAGAGACCCTGAAACCAAGGGACCTCCCGCGTGCGGAGCAGCCACCTCCTGTTGGGAGCTGGAGTTGGCGTCTGGTTGGGTCTCACAGCCCTTTCCCCTTCACAGACTTGCGAGAAGGAACCTCGAGGGCTTCTGCCGCAGAGGAACTGGCTCTCTGTTTCCCCACTCCTGGAGTCGTGGCCGTAGACGAGTGTGAGCGAGCGCTGAGGAATTTGGTGGACACTAGGAATTTATCTGGGGAATAGAGGGGCGGATCCTTGCAGCCCAGGGGAGGGGCCTCCCAGGCCCCAGGAAAGCGCTTAGACCCCTTTAACAACCAGAGGGAAACTCACTCACAGACCCAGATTTGCAATTTGTGATGTAAATCAACTCAGCTGCATCATGCACTTACTGGCCACCTTCTCCTAGCTTTGGCCGGGGCAAGGAGGAGCAGGTCCTATTCATCTCTGAAAGGTCTTCTTTCACTCTAAAGATGTCACAACTGATTGTTACTGAGAACTTTAGAAAAGCGACCAGATCCTTTGGCTCTTTCTGGGCCTTCCACCTACGAATTTCACAAGCACTCCATGCGCTCTCTCCTCCCAAGAAAACACTAATTAAAGCACAGGGAGTATCAATTGCATCTTGCAAACACCTCATAAGACTCCAAGGCTTTACCAAGATCTCCTTCCACCTTTCCCGGGATCGATGAGGAAGACAAGTGCTTCATAGAATCTCTACCGTGATGGAAAAGTAAGTATAAAAAATTTCATCTACACCTGGTCATTTTCAAGACATCGAAGAACTGCCTATGTGTACACAAACATACTTGATTTGCACACTCAAACTCAACCACACACAGATTAGCAGGAGTGGGTAGGGAATGAGATAGAGTAATATGAGTGTGTGGAAAACATTTTGTTAGTTGATCATCTTTTCCAAATAAATAAAAACTTTCCCTTCATTTTTTTTTCTAGAAATGCATTTAATATTGCCTTATGAGTCTTAGCTGCCCTCAGAAATCACCTTGCCTGGCCCTTTTTGTGATGCGCCCTCCCTCCCAATGCTCCTGCCTTTGCTTCTTTCTTCCTCTTTGCTGCTAGAGTTCCTCACATGAAGCTGACATTGTAAAACACAAAGCAAGATTATCCTTTTGGGAAAGGTTCTCATCCATCCTTAACCCCAGCTCTAACCATCTTTCCTAGAGAATAAGGAAGTCTTCTGGGAAGTAAGCAGAAAAGCACAGGGAACCAGAACCTGGGGACTGGATGAAATTGATGCAATGAAACCAGGGAGACTGAAGACATAAATCTCTCTTACTATTTCTTTGCTAGGTTTTCTTTCCTTGCAGGTAGGCATTGAAGATGAGGGGCTGGAACAAAATGTAAGAGTGGTTTCTGAGTGGTTGGCTCAGGGTCTGAAGCCTTCTCCTACATTAAGATATCATATCTCTAATCCTAGGCTCAACTGGGAATTCACTAAGCTGTAACGTTTTGTTTTGCTAGCAGGGTCTTGTTTGCTTTCCCCCTATGCTGTAAACTAAACAAGTTGTCAGCAAATCAGTCTTTATTAATGAATTAGTGACCCCTCTTCCATAATATCTTCGCTGAGGATCCAAAATTTGTTAATCACCAGTGTAGAGATTTATGAGCTCTCTTATTTTCTGTTGTTTGTGCAGGTGGAGATTTAAATGACCACATCTACCCTAAGATTTATTGCGAGAGTGATTGATGTTATAAACCAGGAAAAGGACTCTTCCCACAGCAGGGAAGACAGAAATATCAAGTTGAAGTTGCCTTTGTCTTCGTGTACAAATGACCCAGTACTACAACACAGAAAATATAATAATTTAATCTGAGGTTCAAGACAGCCATAAGAGAACACCCAGCAGGCCTGTTAAAAATTTCTCCACTTATTCCCTGACTAGTTTCCTTTGATTTGCTCTCCCTTTTCTTAGTCTTGGTAAGACATGAAAGTTACAGTTATTTTTAGACTAAAGAGCTATGTGAAAATGGGCATTGGCCAATACTTTGTGAAACGTGTGTGTGTAGCTACTGAAATATCTGCAAAATAACTACAAATAATTAATTTGGGCTCTGGAATGTGATAATAATTACAAATCCAAACTATGGCTTTGCTACATACCGGGCTATTAAGCTGTGATTTTTCTTGTTGGAGCCACTTTTTTTTTTTTTTTTTTTTTAGCTCTGGTTTTCTGTTATATCTTAGTTAATTGACTGCTCAGGCTGTTTGGGGGGATAGTAACAATCATAGTAATATGTACCACTGAAAAGATTTCTGTTGTCTATGTATTTTTCAATGTTGAGAACTGAAAAGTAACAATTTCTGGAAGTGCGCAAAATTAGTCTCATGTCACAGGCTGATTTTTATGCTTAGCAATTTTTTAAATAGCCATATAAGCAATAATTAAGTCCCCTGTCCATTTATCTTGCAGTGAGACATTTAGGCTGAGAAAGGCTAGTGGGCCGATAATAAAATTTTGGAGTGTTTCTAAAATTCTGTAAAGGATGGAACGATGTGAAGAATGCTGTCGCTTATATATCTTGATATGTATGAAGCCTTGGAGAAAGAATATTCACATGAAAAATATTTTTTTCTTTTACAATTTTGTGTCTATCCCTGCTAATAAACACTTAGGGACAACTGGGTGGGGGAAATGGCTTCTTGTTGGATTCTACTGAGCACAGCAGTTAAGCTGTAACTTAAGCTGTGCCAAATTCTCCCAAAATATAAACTATATTCTGTGAGAAGAGAAGCACTTTTGAGAAGCTATATTAACCCTTTCGGTACGCTGACCATTTCTGTTCCAAAGCACAAAACAGAAAACTAGTGATTTGAAAGTATGAGATCATTTCTAAAAGTTCTTACCTGACTTTTAAGAAACAGTTATGCCCTGGAGGCATCTGGCCAATTTGCTGCTCACTTCTAACAATTTGTTTTGCAAGAAAGACTATCTTTGAAAGATTTTAGTGCGAAGGAAACTTTATCTCTGAAAGCTGTAAAATGAAGATTAGGCATGGAATGTATCCTTGAACTTAAATCCTGGTTTATCAACTGATACATTTACAGGAAGTTCAAATTTGATTCAGTTGCACTTGGAGGGAATAATTTGCTTCCTTTTTTATGAGAAGGAACACATCACAGGCTTCTTTAGAAGTGACTTCATATGCCGTTACATAATCTTTCTCAGGGGAAAAATATGCCTTTAAATTCAAATTTTAATCCTTTTTTCTTACTCTTCATCACTTGCCAATTTGCCTCATCACACATAGGCAAATTGGCAAAACTGCCTCTTCTCTCATTCTCTTTTTTCTTCATTTCTAATTAGCATCTTCAGATATTTTATTCTTTTTATCTGATGGTAACTACCACCACTTCAAATATTTGCCAACTTTTTATGCAAGTTGGTGCTTCTTTTTTTTTTTTTTTTTTTTTTTTGAGACAGAGTCTTGCTCTTTTGCCCAAGCTGGAGTGCAGTGGTATGATCTAGGCTCACTGCAACCTCCACCTCCTGGGTTCAAGCAATTCTTGTGCCTCAGCCTCCCGAGTAGCTAGGATAACAGGTGCCCCGACCATGCCCAGCTAATTTTTGTATTTTTAGTAGAGACCGGGGTTAGCCATGTTGGCCGGGCTGGCTTCAAACTCCTGACTTCAGGCAATTCACCCATCTCGCCCTCCCAAAGTGCTGGGATTACAGCAGGAGCCACTATGCCAAGTCCAGTGTCTCTTTTTTGATTTTACATAATTATCTCTGTACCCTTTGTTTGCTGCTGATTGTTTTCTATCTCTAATTTTTACACCTATCAAGATCTGACTTTGTTTCATTAAATTTTAACTTTATTTCATAACGTGAGCATTACCTCTCTTTGCTTGTTTTAAATTATAGTGGTGCTGGCCTGTTATATTTTGGCAGCCAAAGTAAATATGGCACTAGTGAGCTTGGTGGTTAGCTAAGAGGGTTAATAATGGTGATTCTGGGTGTTGCTACCTTTACCTGGCACCAGCGGAGGGACAGTATAAATCCTGGATGGTATAAATCCATTCAGTAATCAGAAGTCTTCTGCAGGTTCACTATACTACTATACTGTAACCCCCTCTTCTCACATTTAATTCAATGAATTGTAGATAAGATGCCATAGCGTTCTAGCCTGGGCAGTAGAACAAGAATCCTGTTCTCTCTCCCTCTTTTTCTTCCTCTTTCTTCCTCTCGTACATTTTTTTTTTCTTTCTTTCACTCTCACTTTCTTTCCTCTCTTTTCCTTTCTTTCAAAAAAAAAAAAAAAAGAAAAGAAAAAAAGATTTAAAGCTCGCAAATAACAACAATAAAGTCTAGAGAAAGATTCTTCATGGTTCTTTGAATCCAAGAGTTAATCTTGCATATCAGGTGTTCCATAATACAGCTTTGAAAGCAGCCAAGCCTGTGCACTTGAAAGTCAGAGTTTACCCTGAGGTGTAAGTGGATGGGAGAAAACTCGGGCAGACAAAGAGAGTTAAAAATTTTGCAAAGCCATTTACTGTCTTCCTAAGTTTTCTAATACTAAATAATTTTATTAGACCCTTTTGATGTTAGCAAAGAGAGAGAAAAAGACTGAGCCACTCCTGAGTCAGGTACCATGCAGGGAACTTTGCCTCCATTCTCTTGTTTTGTGTATTTTCTCTCCTTTCTGTTGGCACTACTAGAAAAAGAGCTGCCACATGAAATGAATACTGTATTAGAAATGTATGCCAGAGGCTTTCCCCTGTAATGAAGTTTTAGAAAAACTCGCTTGAGTGATGACTATTCTGTGTCTTAAAATAAAGCTTAAAAGCAAAACCTCCCAAGTTTTTCCCAAAATAATAAATCTTCTAGGTCGTATAGGAGACCCCTGTAATGCACTTACATGTTAAATATAGTTTATTGATGGGCATAAAAAAATACAGGCCAACTTGCTGTCAGCCTCCTTCCTATCAGCTTGGGAGAGCACGGACACTGGAATCAAAGGCTTCTTCCTGTGATTATCTCTGTGGGATTATTTCTTTGTGGCAGGTGCTTTCAGCTTCAAGGAGCCAAGAGTTGCAGGGTTTAGATCTTAGGATGAGCAGGAAAGTTCTGAGTGTGACTCCTGATTTTAGGAAGGTGAAATATTTCCAGGTAATGGAGCATTTTAAAATGGAGACACAAAGTAATAGTTTGTCAGAATTGGATGAGGTGGAGGACCAAGGAGGCAATAAATACTCACGAATTCTGTTCCCATGAGGTGTCAGGGACAGTACTGCCCACCTGACTCTGTGTCCTGATGTATCTCTTAATATACCTTCCACTATGCCACGTTGCCTTTAATGGTTTTTGCTGTTTGAATAATCCTAGTAAATCTGAGAAAGCTTCTATTCTGTGATTCTCTATTTAGGATATGTAGTCATTGATCCCTGAATCATACAAAGCGAGATGGACTTGAGCTGTCCTGGAATATAATGCTTAGAACCCTAAGATGGTTTAAGTAATGTGAATGCCAGGGACTGTGTTAAAATAAAAATCTCATCTCTACCATAGAAACCTGATGAGCCATCTGAGGGCCGCCTATTCAATTAACACATCCGCAGATCTGCCCTCTTCTCACCGTCTCCTCTGCTAAACACTGGATCCAGTCACTAAAGTCACTCAGATGATTACAACAGTCTCTTAGAGGGTCTTTTTGTTTCCATACTTGTCCTCTTAAAATCTACTGGCAATGAAGTGGTTCAAGTCATTCCCCTGCTTAAAATCTCTTAAAGTTTCCCATTGTGTTTAATGTAAAATCCACACTTCCTATTGTGGCTTGCATGACTCTGGTTTGCTTGTTACCCTTTAACCGCGCCAGCCATGTCTGTGCCCCTCCAAGACACCACACCCGTGCCTCCCTCAGGACTCTGGCCTTGCTGGTTTTCCTGTTTGGATGTTTGTGTCTGGCTCTCTGCATGGCTGAGCCCTTAGTTTTCAGATCTACACTCAAGTATCACTTTCATGTGAGAACTTTTCTGAGCATCCAATGAAGAATATTTTCATTACATGATTCTATTTTACTTATTAATAATAAAACCAGTAGCTAACATTTACTGCTTAACACCATGCACTGTTGTAAAACCCTTTCCAGCTTAACAAATTTAACTCTAGTAACAACCTTATAAGGTAGGAAACTTATAGATGAGAAAACTAAAAGAGAAATCAAGAAACTTACTTAATTTGTAAAATTAGTGTTCTAGTTGACTATTGCTGTGTAATACCCTAAATTAGTGACTTAAGTTATTATTATTTCTCTTGGTTCTATGGGTTGACTGGGCAGCTGGGTGGTTCCCAAGTGGGGACTGTCATGGTGTGGCAGCCAGAAGGCATCTTACAAGGCTAGAGTCATGGAAAGGCTAGACTACGCTGAACATCAAAGGGGACTCCCTCATTCACACATCCAGGCCTCAGCTGGGATGTCAGGAGCTGCTAGTTCTGGGCTGGCATCTCTCTCCAGACAGCCTCTCCACTTGGATTCCTCACCCTGACAATCCTAGGTGGCTGAACTTCTAACATAGTAGCCAGCTTCCTTAGAGGGAGCATTCCACCAGACCCAGATGGAAGATGGAAGTCTTCTTATGATGTAGCCTTGGAAGTTACACAACATCACTTCTGCTTCCTTCTGCTGGTCAAAAGTGAGTTCTGGGCCATCCCAGATTCAAGAGCAGGGTTTATATAAGAGCATGAATACTAGGAGGTATGGCTCAGTGGGGGCGGTGGGGGGCAGGGTGGGGTCATCCTTGGAAGTTGGTTACCACAGTGCATAAATGCCAGAGTGGACTAATACGCAGGCAATCTGACTTGAGCCTTCACTTTAAACTACCATGTTCTGAAATTATTATTTTTTTAAATTTTGTTTACATTGTTATTATCTCTCTGTCAACCTCTTTCCAACTATAATGAAAGCTTCATGAGTACAGGGACTTGACATGTCTTGATCAGTTGTGTACTCAGAACCTAGTTGTTGAATAAATGAAAGAATGATTATATGGATATTTTATTGTTTTAAAAAATCACTCAGCCCCCAATGTTGGATATGTTAGATTTTAACTTTTGGAAGGTATACTGTAAACTGTAAAATATAATCATTATTTAGAGTACTAACAAACTTTCAAAATACAGTGGCTCAAATAAGCCACAAATTTACTTTTCTCTTTTATATCACTGCAGACCTAAGTAAGAGGGTGAGTCTGCTCCATAAGGACACCCAGGGATCCAAGTTTTTTCTGCCTTGTTACTCTCTCATCCTTTGGGGGTTGACATACATGACTAAAGCAGGCTTACCTTCACCAGCCCTGAGGAAGTGGGAAAAAGAAGGCGGAAGGCAAGCAGATTCCTTGTAATAATGGGATCTGAAGGTTATATATATAAGTTCCACCCCCATCCATTAGCCTCTTTAGCTGCAGCAAAATTTGGAAATATGGTTTCTAAATATGCTGTGCTAAAACTTAGGGTTGGGGGGAATCTATTAGAAAAAAGAAGAAGAGCCAATTCACAGAATCTGCCAGTGTATTTATAGCATAAAGGATAAAGTTAACTATAATTATAAAGACCTGAATCTTTCTTTTGATCCTGATATAAAGTTTACTTTCTGTGTAAGTTATTTTCATTGCTTTTATGCAGACTTCAGTTCCTGTGAAATTTACGATTAGTCAAAATCTAATGCTAGTAGGCTTCAGGTCTTATTTGGAGCTCAGGATCAGCTGAAAAACATTTAAAACGTCTGGCTACATGTTTGAGGTCACACACTAATGTGAACCATTCCAACTCATGTTGTCATTAACTTGCCTTCAAAACAACAGCTCTATAAAATTACTGTTTTTGAGGCTAGACCAGTAAAATTATTTTTCTCATATTTACTAACAATGATTGGCACTCACTAAAGCCCTGCAAGTTGTTTGTTTAATTTCTATTAATCTGATTATACAGCAAGTATAGTTATAAGAGTTGAAAGTGAGTGGAAGCTCCTTCTAAAAAAAAAATTGCTCTGTCACTCAGGCTGGAGAGCAGTGGCACAATCTTGGCTCATTATAACCTTAGCCTCCTGGGCTCAAGCTATTCTCACACCTCCTCTTCCTAAGTAGCTATGACTAAAAGTGTGTGCCACTATGCTTGGCTAATTTTTTAATTTCTTGTAGAGATGAGGTTGCACTATATTTCCCAGGCTGGGCCCAAACTCCTGGGCTCAAACAACTCTCCCGCTTTGACCTTCCAAAGTGCTGGGATTACAAGCATGAGCCCCACACCTGGCCTCACATACTTTCAAGGTTTGATAGAAGTGTTCTGTTTTAGTCAGTGTAGGCTGCCATAACAAAATACCATCTGGCTTAAACAACATAAATTTATTTTCTCACAGTTCTGGAGGCTGGAAGTCCAATATCAGGGTGCCAGCATGATTAGGTTCTGGTGAGGGCTCTCTTCCTAGCTGGCAGACAGCCTTCTTCTCACTGTGTCCTTACATGGCCTTTCCTCTGAGAGCATACAGAGAGACAGGCACAGAGAGACAGAGAGAGAGAGAGAGAGAGAGAGAGAGAGAGAGAGAGAGATTTCTTCTTATAAGGCCACCAGCCCTATTGAATTATGAACCTCCTTTAAGACCTGATTTAACGTAATAAAAATGACTCCTGAAAGTCCTGTCTCCAAATACAGTTACACTGGGGGATGGGACTTTAACATGACTTTTGGGAATACACAATTCAGCCCATCAAATTCATGATTAGAAATTATAACCAAAAAATGCTTTTTCTTTATTATTATTCCCAACTTTCAACCTATTCAGAATTAAGAGAAGATAGTCCTAGGACTCTTCTGTCATTTGAAGATTTACTGTAGATTTTATACCATTGGCAATAATGGTAACAACAATAAACCTCAGGCATTGGCTGTCTTGATTTTCCTTTTTGAGGAATCATTAGAATGAAGAACTGTACATCTAGATTCATGATCTATGATGAGGGGGGTCATCCGATTCTCATTTCTAAAATTTGCAAAGAGAGAGGAGGACTATTCTTTAGTTAGAAGCTCTAAATCAATTTTAAAGAACCATTAGTAGAAGAATTTAGGAATTTTTTATCTAGCACACTTGAGTACACCACATCACTCCCACACAGAAATAGACATGGGTTAGATCAATTCGGTAATAACATTTGCCAAATGATTTTGGGGGGTTACTCTATAGACAAAACAAACAGTTAATAGACTGCACTGGGGTCTTTTCAACTGGTCACTTTGACATATTTAAGATAAAGCCAGTATTATTTTAAGTTAGAATGTTAAGCAGATACTATATTTCTTCCTCTCACACGAGTAAGTAAGTTTTTTCTCCTCTCAACCTAATTGTAAAGCCATCTACAATGAAATAATTTGCCCAGGAAGGGTAGGATTAATACTTCTCAAATGAATTTGAGTGGAAGAGTAAACTAAACATTGGATGGAAAGTATAAAGCTCACATCCTATCAATTTATAAAACATGAAAGTCCTTAATAGAATTATGATTTTCTGTTCATTTTATATTTTTCTCTGAAGTGGAATAAAATACTCCTGGACTGTGAACCAAAGGACCAGGTCCAAGTTCTGCTTATACATCTAACTAGATGTATGAACTTGGACAAGCCTTTTAACTTCACTGGGTCTCAGTGTCTTCTTTAATGTGGTAACAGCAGGAATGGTTCCATAGGGTTAATTGAGATGATGCATACAAAGGGATTTTGTTTAGTGCTTAACATGTAGTAAACATTTATAAATACCGGTGGTTGTTGTAATGGTAGTTGTTGCCATCTCTTAGGCCCTTTTTTCCAGTAACATTCCATTTTTTTTCCCATTTCCATTTTTGGCTAGGGATAAGATTTTATAGAATATAAGACTTTCAGCAACAACAAGATTATTCAAAATAGTAACAATCACAGGTCATTCAAAATAGTAAAAGATGATAGTCATATGTTTGTATCATGAAAACAATTAGACTAGCATTAGATCTTTATACATACGGAAAATGGAGCCAAATTTGCTATTACTGATGAGGGAAGCCCCCAATCAACAAACCAACCAAATAAACAAGAATGCTTTTTAAAATGATGCTGTTGACACTTTGGGAGGCTGAGTTGGGAGGGTCACTTGAGGCCAAAAGTTTGAGACCAGTCTGGGCAACAAAGTGAGATCCTGTCTCTATAAAAAACAAAAAAATGATCTGGGTTTGGTGGCATGCACTTGTAATCCCAGGTACTTAGGAAGGTGAGGCAGGAGGATCATTTGAGCCCGGGAGTCTGAGGCTACAGTGAGCTATGATCACACCACTGCACTCCAATCTGGGTGGCAGAGCCAAAAGCTGTCTCAAAAAATGATGCTATTGAATAATGACTTTAAACTTTTTGAAAGAAGGAAAAATAGTCATGCCTCTCGAATAATAATATTTACATATGATTTTCCATTAAATTGGGGCAGGTAATAGAATCATGAAACCTCCATTTTAGTCTTACTTAAATATATGCATTTTATTTTAATTTTTATATATGCATTCATATTCATATATATTTCAAGTAAAAATTAAAAATTAAAAATCATCTGAGAACTCAACCAATTATTGCATGCATTGTTTATCATTTTGTCTTTGAGAAGAAATTTTAAAAATTATAGTCTATTGTTATGTGAAGAAAAGCAATGAAAGGCTTAAATGTTTCACCTTCAATTTTTTTATTTCTACCAAGTGACTCTACTTGATTCCAATTATTTTGCATTGTTTTCTCCCCCCTTTAATTGTCTTTTAAAAAGTGTTCAGAGTCAGTATCTTCATGATGAATGATCTTAGAATAACTGT
>CAUYLG010062985.1:0-20963 GCA_963573385.1 Cacajao melanocephalus | reverse complement strand
ATCTATCTATCTATCTATATCTATCATCTTTCATCTATCTTTGTCAATTCATTTATAAATGCCATATACTATCCATCATCTATTCACATGTTCTGAGAGCCATCAGGGATGAGAATTTCACTAAATCTCAAGTTAAATGCTTGTTGTCTGTACTTTCCCTTCCTATATATATATTTATTTTTCATGTACTAATGAAGATCCATGATGACTGGCAGAAGATGCTCTGGATCTGCCATACAGAAACAAAGAGCAAGTATCAAACTGGATGTTAAACAGAAAATTGTATGACCTTCATGTTTCCTTCCAGGCAATGATCATGGAAACAGAGGATAAAAGTTGGCAGACAATTAAGGGCCATTGAAGTCCTTTGACATTAAGAAGGACATCATAAACATATTTTCAGTTTCGAGGGATTTGACCAACAATTCTGTATCTGGGATAAATGATAGCTATAGGTATGATACAAATCCAGGAGATTAGAAGAAAATGTGAATGCTATTGGCGTTGTAGGATGATGGGACTGCAACTTTATAAGAACTCTGTCATAATGACCTGTAAAGGTGCTTTTCCAGTTAGAAGTAATGCATGTTTTGCACTGAAAGAGGAATGAATGTATTCCATAATATTTAATGTTACATAGCATTTATTCAAAACAGGTGGTCACTAGCTGTTAGTTTCTTTAGCTTTCTACTAAGTCAAGTATTAATATACCGACCACTTTTGGATTCCCCAGGGTACAAGACAGCAGCTAGACAGTCTTTTAAACTATCCGAGTATAGTGATATTTGGAGACAACAAATATAGAAAAAAATTATTTGTTTTGCCTACTACGTTGTCCCTAGAGCAGGGCTTCTCAATAGAGACACTATTGATATTTGCATTGGATAATTATTTGTTGTGGGAAACTGTTCGGTTCATTGTGGATGCTTAGAGAATGTTAGCCTGGTCGCTACTCACTAGATGCTAGTAGCATCCTCTCAGTTGTGATAACCAAAAATGTCTCCAGTCACTGTCGGATGTCCTCTAGACAGAAAAATTTCCCACTGTTGAGAAACAGAGTTATAACATCAAATATAAGACACACTCAAGTATTTGTTAATGAATGTAACATTGGATGAATAAAATTTTTTCTGCTGTCCATGCTCATATTAATTTTTCATTGTTTAACATATTGATAATACAGAAGAGGGGAAGGGAGTTAAAAATTAGATTATAAAATAAAACATTTTTTATAATATAATTATACCTGGCCAACAGGAACATGCATTTGAAATCTAATCCTACACAAACCAACAGAAATCATTCTATCTGGTGAGCCCTTGAATTACCCCCACCACCAGACAGTCTCCCTGTTGGTGACTAAAATTCTACCAAAGTAGATGCTTTTTACTTTGATGTTCCATTTTCCTGAAGGGCTTTTTAAAAAAATAAATACCCCGGGTAAAATTAATTGCTTAATCCTTCTTGTTAACAAGAAAGGGATCATGAATTTGATTTTCTTCTACGTAACTATGAGCACTGAGGGAGTCCTAGGGATTCTGGAGATTTTAGAGGTCACTTTGCAAAAAGGAGTTGGTAAATGCAAACTTCAATAACAACTGAATTTTATCAAGTGGTTCTCACCAGCATTATTTGTTTGTTAAATAAACACACAGTCTTAGGATGCTTTCTTTGCATGTTCCTGCTTCAAGGACATGTAGAAAACATTAAGTGCTCAAATATTCAAAATCATGATACCCAGAAACTTGTTTGCTGCTCTAATTGCTAATTTCATGGTTGTCATTCTTAAATGTAGTTAATTTGAAGATTATACTTTCCAATTTTGTATTTCCAAAATTGTTGATATCTGTGAAGAACGAGTGCTAAAGCCTCTTAGATTTGATTCTAACAAGAAGCCTCAGCTAAGCCACAGTCTTTGAGCATAAGCTGCTAAGGTGCTTTCTTCAGTACAGGCATTAGTAGCTGTTATTCAAGCCCTTGCTTGAGATGATTTCTGCTTATTATTCATTAAAATATATGTGTTAAAATAAGCATGCTCTGATCTGAGCCTCTCACTTAGATGTTGTTTCTCTCATCTTTCAAGCAGAGTTGCAGTAATCATACCTACTAGAGAAGGACAGCCTTTCCTTTGGCCAATAGGTAATTACCAAGATAGTCGTTACCATCACTAAAAGGGCAGCCAGGATGTTCTTCACAGAGAAAAATTTTGAATGGAGCAAATTGAGCTATTCATAGTGGGTAGACAGTTACTCTTCAAGCTATCCATAGGATAGTGTATTCAGTTCAATTCAACGTCCATTTATCATATGCCTTTTGATATTGAGAGAAGATTCAATTAAATAAAGCTACTTGCTGGGCAGAGGAGTGGATTTCCTTTCTGAACAGTTAAATGTTATGGGCCATTTTTAATGTGTTCACTTACCTAGTCCTTGACAAAATAAAAGCTAATTATGGCAACATTAGAAAGATTTCACAATCTGAGATATCAATATATCTGTGGCCTCTCTGGGATATGCACCACATTAGTCTTTAATGTTTCTGGAGGCCTTTTTAGACTTATTCATTGATCTGTGTGAGAAAACTTTCTGATGAATGATCTAGTATGCATAATGTCCATAGTGTTAATAAATATCCTTACCTCCTGTAGCTGGTTTCTTTTATAATCTGTGTTTGTCTCATGAAAGAAAGGGCAATTTATAATTTCTTATTAAATTTCTGGTTTGCATGAGTGTCTCTAGGCTTTTCTTCATGATTTATATCTCAAAGCAATGCAGTGGATTGCCCATAGGAGTCTGTTCACTGCATGGTGGTTATGTTTGTTTGGAGTCTCAGGATCCACTTTGGCAAAAAGGACACATTGTACAGATTTCTGAGAAGGGATAAAATATTGTAATGGCCAAAATTTTGACTATCATGTTGTTGTCAGTGATGTGCACCTTTATTCACTCACCTGAAGAGTTGCATCTTCCTGTAGTCTTGCTATTTCACATAAAACAGACTTTGACAATAATAACAGGCAAGAAATACTACAGTCCTGTTTTATTTTTGTTGGTCAGAAGTCTTTCATTGAAGAAAACGGGAAAAAAGATTTCAAAAATGTTTTAACTGCTGCATGTATTGGAAAGCATAGAAACTAACTCTGCCTTGAGGAATCTTTAAATTTCTTCAAGGTAAGGGCTATTGTCTTTTTACTACATTTACTCAAGATATGTAGATATTTGTCAGATAGTAGATAGAAAGTCACAGAACAAAGAATCCTTCACAATAAAACATAGAAATGGCTCGTGTGCTTCACCAACCAGAGTACAGCCTATTGTTCCCAAAGGACAAGCTACTAATTATGTTACCTGTAAGTTCTGTGAAATTTTCTTCCACATCTAAAGGAAGAGGAAAAATACGGCTCCATTTTTCAGAGTATTCCTTTCTTTTTAAGCTTTCTTCTAGTTTCTGCTGAAGAAACTTATAACAAGTTTTGAGTACTTTTTTCTTCTTTAATTGTATTTTGGGCTTGAGTGTACATGTGCACATCCTGCATCCTGCAGGATTGTTGCATAGGTACATACGTACCATGGTGGTTTGCTGTCTCAATTCCCCTGCTCCCCTCCACCGTAGCCTACATCAGGCATTTCTCCCGGTGTTATCCCTCCCCATCCTCTCCACTCCCACACTGTCCCTCCCCTCCCCTCTTCCCCACCCCCTCCAACTAGTCCAGTGAATGTTATTCCCTTCCTGCCCAAGTGTTCTCATTGCTCATCACCTGCCTATGAGTGAAAACATGCTGTGTTTGGTTTTCTATTCTTGTGTCAGTTTGCTAAGAATGATGGTTTCTAGATTCATCCATGTCTCTACAAAGGACACAAACTCATCATTTTTTATAGCTGCATAGTATTCCATGGTGTATATGTGTCACATTTTCTTTGTCCAGTCTCTCCTTGATGGGCACTTGAGTTGGTTCCAGGTCTTTGCTATCATAAATAGCACCATAATGAACATACATGTGCATGTGTCTTTACAATAGAACGATTTATAATCCTTTGGGTATATATCCAGTAATGGTATTGCTGGGTCAAACGGTATTTCTGTTTCTAGATCCTTGAGGAATCGCCACACTGTCTTCCACAATGGTTGAAATAATTTACACTCCCAACAGAGTAAAAGTGTTCCTTTTTCTCCACATCCTCTCCAGCATCTGTCGTCTCCAGATTTTTTAATGATTGCCATTCTAACTGGCATGAGATGGTATCTCAATGTGGTTTTGATTTGCATTTCTCTAGTGACCAGTCATGATGAGCATTTTTTCATATATTTGTTGGCTGCATAGATGTCTTCTTTTGAAAAGTGTTTGTTCATATCCTTTGACCACTTTTGAATGGTTTTGTTTCTGCTTTAGTTCTTTGTAGATTCTGGATATTAGCCCTTTGTCAGATGGGTAGATTGCAAAAATTTTTTCCCATTGTGTTGACTGCTGGTTCACTCTAATGATTGTTTCTTTTGCTGTGCAGAAGCTCTGAAGTTTAATTAGATCCCATTTGTCTATTTTGGCTTTTGTTGCAATTGCTTTTGGTGTTTTAGTCATGAAGTCATTGCCTCTGCCTATGTCCTAGATGGTGTTGCCTAGGTTTTCTTCTAGGGTGTTTTATGGTGTTAGGTCTTATGTTTAAGTCTTTAATCCATCTGGGGTTAATTTTAGTGTAAGGTGTCAGGAAGGGGGCCATTTTCAGCTTTCTGCATATGGCTAGCCAATTTTCCCAACACCATTTATTAAACAGGGAATCTTCTCCCCAGTGCTTGTTTTTGTCAGGTTTGTCAAAGATCAGATGGTTGTAGATGTGTGGCATTGTTTCTGAAGCCTCTGTTCTGTTCCATTTGTCTGTTCTGGTACCAGTACTACGCTGTTTTGATTACTGTAGCCTTGTAGTATAGCTTGAAGTCAGGTAACGTGATGCCTCCAGCTTTGTTCCTTTTGCTTAGTATTGTCTTGGCTATGCAGGCTATTTTTGGTTCCATATGAAGTTTAAAGTGTTTTCTTTCCAGTTCTGTGAAGAAGGTCATTGGCAGCTTGATAGCGATAGCACTGAATCTATAAATTACTTTAGACAGTATGGCCATTTTCACGATATTGATTCTTCCTAACCATGAGCATGGAATGTTTTTCCATCTGTTTGTGTCCTCTCCTATTTCCTTGAGCAGTAGTTTTTAGTTCTTCTTGAAGAGATCTTTTACATTCTTTGTTATTTGTATTCCTAGGTATTTTATTCTCTTTGTAGCAATTGTAAATGGGAGTTTGCTTATGATTTGTCTCTCTGTTTGTCTCTTGTTGGTGCATGGGAATGCTTGTGATTTCTGTACACTGATTTTGTATCCTGAGACTTTGCCGAAGTTGCTTATCAGCTTAAGGAGGTTTTGGGCTGAGATGGTGGGATCTTCTAAATATACAATCATGTTGTCTGTAAATAAGGACAGTTTGACTTCTTCTTTTCCTAGTTGAATGCCCTTTATTTCTTTTTCTTGCCTAATTGCTCTGGCTAGAACTTCCAATACTCTATTGAATAGGAGTGATGAGAGAGGGCATCCTTGTCTAGTGACAGTTTTTAAAGGGAATGCTTCCAGTTTTTGCCCATTTAGTATGAAAATGGCTGTGGGTTTGTCATAAATAGCTTTTATTATTTTGAGATACATTCCATTGATACCTAGTTTATTGAGAGTTTTTAGCATAAAGGGCTGTGGAATTTTGTCGAAGGCCTTCTCTGAATCTATTGAGATAATCATGTGGTTTTTGTCTTTGGTTCTGTTTATGTGGTGGATTACGTTTATAGATTTGTGTATGTTGAACTAGCCTTGCATCCCCGGGATGAAGCGTACTTGTTTGTGGTGGATAAGCTTTTTGATGTGCTGCTGGATTTGGTTTGCCAGTATTTTATTGAAGATTTTTGCATCAATGTTCATCATGGATATTGGCCTCTAATTTTCTTTTTTAGTTGTGTCTCTACCAGGTTTTGGTATCAGGATGATATTAGTCTCATAGAAAGAGTTAGGGAGGATTCCCTCTTTGTGTATTGTTTGGAATAGTTTCAACAGGAATGGTACCAGCTTCTCTTTGTACATCTGGTAGAATTCAGCTGTGAACCTGTCTGGACCTGGACTTTTTTTTGGTTGGTAGGCTATTAATTACTGCCTTGACTTCTGACCTTGTTATTGGTCTATTCAGGGTTTCAACTTCTTCCTGGCTTAGTCTTGGGAGTGTGCAAGTATCCAGGAATTTATCCATTTCTTCCAGATTTACTGATTTATGTGCATAGAGTTGTTTGTAGTAATCTCTGATAGTAGTCTGTATTTCTGTGGAATTGGTGGAATAACCCCTTTATCATTTTTTATTGCATCTATTCCATTCTTCTCTCTTTTCTTTTTTATTAATCTAGCTAGTGGTCTATTTTGTTGATCTTTACAAACAAACAGCCACTGGATTTCTTGATTTTTTGAAGGGTTTTTTTGTGTCTCTATCTCCTTCAGTTCTGCTCTGATCTTAGTTATTTCATGTCTTCTGCTTGCTTTTTAGTTTTTTATCTTGCTCCTCTAGCTCTTTCAATTTTGATGATAGGGTTGTCTATTTTAGATCTTTCCTTGCTTCTCATGTGGGCACTTATTGCTATAAATTTCCCTCTAGACACTGCTTTAAATGTGTCCCATAGACTCTGGTATGTTGTGTCTTCATTCTCATTGGTTTCAAAGAACATTTTTATTCTGCCTTCATTTCATTGTTTATCCATTAGTCATTCAGGAGCAAGTTGTTTGGTTTCCATGTGATTGTGCAGTTTTGAGTGCTTTTCTTAATCCTGAGTTCTCATTTGATTGTGCTGTGGTCTGATAGACTGTTTGTTATGATTTCTGTTCTTTTGCATTTGCTGAGGAGTGATTTACTTCCAATTATGTGGTCAATTTTAGAGTAAGTGTGATGTGGTGCTGAGTAGAATGTGTATTCTGTGGATTTGGGGTGGAGTGTTCTGTAAATGTCTATTAGGTCTGCTTGGTCCAGATCTGCATTCAAGTCCTGGATATCCTTCTTGATTTTCTGTCTCATTGATATGTCCAATGTTGTCAGTGGAGTGTTAAAGTCTCCCACTATTATTGTGTGGGAGTCTAACTCTCTTTGGAGGTTGTTAAGAACTTGCTTTATGTATCTGCTTTATGTATCCTGCATTGGGTGCATATGTATTTAGGATAGTTAGCTCTTCTTGTTGCATTGATCCTTTTACCATTATGCAATGCCCTTTTTTGTCTCTTTTGAGCTTTGCTCATTTAAAGTCTATTTTATCAGAGACTAGGATTGCAACTTCTCCTTTTTTTTTTTTCTCTCCATTTACTTGGTAGATCTTCTTCCATCCCTTTATTTTGAGTCTATGTAAGTCTTTGCATGTGAGATAGGTTTCCTGTATACAGCACACCAATGGGTCTTGACTTTTTATCCAGTTTCCCAGTCTGTGTCTTTTGATTGGGGCATTTAGGCCATTTACATTCAACGTTAATATTGTTATGTTTGAATTTGATCCTGCCATTTTGTTACTGGCTGGTAGTTTCCCCCATTAGTTGATGTGGTTTCTTCATTGCATCATTATTTTTTACCATTTGGTATGTTTTTTCAGTGGCTGGTACTGGTTGTTCCTTTCCTGCCTTACAAGAATTGCCTTCAGGAGTTCTTATAAGGCAGGTCTTATAGTGACAAAATCTCTCAGCAATTGCTTGTCCGTAAAGGATTTTCTTTCTCCTTCGCTTATGAAACTTAGTTTGGCTGGATATGAAATCCTTGGTTGAAAGTTCTTTTCTTTAAGGATGTTGAATATTGGCCCCCAATCCCTTCTAACTTGTAGAGTTTCTGCTGAGAGATCCGCTGTGAGTCTGATGTTCTTTCCTTTGTGGGTGACTCGACCTTTCTCTCTGGCTGCCCTTAGGACTTTTTCCTTCATTGCAACCCTGGTGAATCTGATGATTATGTGCCTTGGGATTGCTCTTCTTGAGGAATATCTTCGTGGTGTTGTCTGTATTTCCTGGATTTGTATGTTGGCCTGACTTGTTACATTGGGGAAGTTCTCTTGGATAATATCCTGAAGAGTTTTTCCATCTTGGATTCATTCTCCCCATCACATTCAGGTATGTCAATCATAGATTAGGTCTTTTCACATAATCCCATATTTCTTGGAGGCTTTGTTCATTTCTTTTCACTCTTTTTTCTCTAATGTTGCCTTCTCATTTTATTTCATTGATTTGATCTTCTATCTCTGATATCCTTTCTTCTGCTTGATTGATTCAGCTGTTGAAACTTGTGCATGCCTTACAAAATTCTCGTGCTGTGTTTTTCAGCTCTATCTAGTCATTTATGTTCTTCTCTAAACTGGTTATTCTAGTTTGCATTTCATCTAACCTTTCTTCAAGGTTCTTAGTTTATTTGCATTGGGTTAGAACATGGTCTTTTAACTCAGAGAAGTTTGTTATTATCCATCTTCTGAAGCCTGCTTCTGTCAATTCATCAAACTAATTTTCTGTTTTGTTTTGTTCCCTTGATGGTGAGGAGTTGTGATCCCTGGGAAGGGAAGAGGTGTTCTGGTCTTTGAAGGTTTCATCCTTTTTGTGCTGTTTTTTTCCCATCTTTGCGGATTTATCTCCCTTTGATCTTTGAAGTTGGTGATTTTGGGAGAGATTGAGTGGATGTCCCTTCTGTTGCAATTGGAGCTATATCTTTTTTGGCCTGTGGAGGCATTGCTGGGCTGCCTCGGATTCATTCAGGATGCTGGGTGGATGGTCTTCCCCTGGGGTTTGTTTGTAGGTGAAATTAACCCTGCCTTCCCAGTGATATTTCTCCTTCCCTAAGCTCGATCTTCCTGGTTGGGGTCAAACTGATGTATTTGCTGCCAAGCTCTCTGGCGCATGGGCTTCAGTTTGAGTTTTTTTGGGGGTGGGGCCTGCCAGGCCTTATGACCTGTTTCTCTGCTTTCAACTCTGCCTCTTTCTGTGGGACGGGTTGTTCCATCCCGCTGGCATCAGTCCAAACTTCCGCCCAGGTCTGTCAGACAACTTCTGGCACCGGATGGGAGCTGCTGTTCAGATTTGCATCAACAACCCCCGGCACCCCTTGGTCTGGAGGGGCTCTCGTGGACCCTGGGCTGCAGGAGGGATGAGGTAAGCACAGGATCCGAATTGAAGCACCGAGGGGGTGAAGTCCCCAACCCCAACCCTCTGAGCCAGCTGCAGGTTCCAGGTGGGGATGTGCCCCGCCATGTCTTGCTTCATTCTCCCTGGGCAGCTCTTGCCCGGCTTTGGCTCCTTCCCTGGGCTATTTTCAGAGTCCTTCTGGTACTCCCCGAAATTAACCCAGCACCTCACTTGGCATTGCGAAGTCCTCTAGCCCTCTGCATCTCATTTGCTGGAAGTTGCATTCTGGTGTTGCCTCCTCTCCGTCATCTTGGCATCACCTCCTTGACTACTTTTTAAAATCAAGAATTTAGGAGAAGATATTGGTTGCAGAAAATTGTGGCTGAGGCACATGCCAATCTCTGAGTTTCATTAATTGGAGGTGAGTTATCATAATGGGATTAATGTTTACGTTAGGTATGCTCTAGCCCCTTTGGAAATTACTTAGTGGGAACATCCATTTATATTTTAGAAGCAGAAGTGGAAACCAGCACACCTGAATTTTCTTGTCTGTAGAAACTTTTGTATTAGTGGCGTATACCAATATACCTTACCTACCAATCCTAATCTCTTTTAGGAGTGTGGAAGAATATTTAAAGCTGTTTTCAATTTGCCCATAATTGTCTTTGGAAACATAGTTTCTTGAGGACAAAGTGTGTATGCAACTAGGAATGCATGCTTAGTGGATAAAAACATTTACATTTATAATGCAGTTTGAATAAACACTCCAATGAATACATTAAGTGCAATACAAGAAGAAATATTTATTTATTTTTTTCTGAGTTTTGTGACACATGTCAATGTGAAGCCTATACAATGGGTAAGATTGTTTTCCATATTTTCAGTATATGAATGTCAAACTTGGAGCCTTTTTAATTGCAAAAGTGGCCTCCTTGGCATCAAATAAATATTGCATAGATTATGACATTCATTCCACAGCCTAAGAGCTCATTTTGGAAGAGGTGAGCTTGTGTTTTATACCTAAGCCTTAGCTTACATGTTATACACACACACTTTCCTAAGTACAAGTCAAGTTAAACATCATTTCATTGTAACCTTAAAAAATTTTTCAGTATAATGACTGGCTGTGATATGAATAAGTGTACAAAAAAAGCCCTTCAACAAACCTATTCTCATGCTTCATTTACATTATTCCCAGAACACAAATAGTAAGATATTAAAACTGGATAAGACTGTCAAATGAGATTCACTCACCTGACAGTTTTGTCACTTTAAATTGCTTTGTTGTTATGGCATGGTTGCAATCTCAGCACTGTTACTTGTTAATTGCTTAGTCAATGGAATTGCATCACAACACATTTATTAGGATTTCAGGAGAAGAACTGTCTCTCGCTTGGATATGAAATTACTTTGATGGATTGAAGGTGATTATTATTATTAAATGTGACAAGCACAAAATAAAAATTCTAGTTTTAAATTCCTCTGCAGTAAAGGTGCAATAAAATTCTATATAGAGACTTCTAATAAGAAATGAAACATCATGTGAGCAGATTACCATCAAATCTCATCAAATGAAATATTTTTTAAATAATTGAGAAGTGAAGAACACTTTAAATATTGGTTGTTAAACTCAAACAAACAAACACATTGTACTTATTAGCATGTAACTTATAAATGTATTCATGAGTGTGTGTGTGTGGTCAGATGTGTCGAGTGTTTACTAGGGTATCAGTACTGGGTTCATGATACTGAAGGCTTCCTTAGCTTTCTCAGGCCCTGCCAATGGAGTTATCCTGCTCTTCATTTTGAATTCAGCTTTGGCCATATGCATTTTTTAACCATTTTGTATCTATGTTTACATTATCTTCTTCATTTAAAATCAAATCCTAAAGAATTTACACCTTTTCAGGTAGCAGAACGTAGTAGAAAATAACAGTAGATAAGTGTCTAAAACTGAACTCATTATATCCCCCACCTTGTCTTCTGTATTCCCTTGAGATTTATTCCTTTTCTTAAATATTTATGTTATTTGTAAATATTACATATTTAGATTATTGGCTCAGGTTCCAAATCTTAACGATTATCTTTTACTTCTTGCCTTTCCTTATTTCATATGTGCCACTCATCACCAAATCCTTTCCATTCTCCTACGTGCATCTGACACTCCTCTATACTCATTACCATTTTCAGTTCAGGTCCAGACTCAACATTATTTCTTCTTCCCTAGATTGGTTTATTGACCTTCAAACTTCACCTCCAGCTCGGTCCATGTTGTAACACCTAAGAAAGGCCCATAGCACTTTTAGGTTACACTGTTGCAACAACAACATTTGTTCCTGAATTATAAATCTGACCTTGTTACTCTGTTTAAATCTGCCAGTGGATTCCTATTAACTACAAGGTCAAATCCAATTTTGTTGTCTTGTAATACCTCATAGGTTCCTGATATTGATCGAGTCCAGTCCTTCATTGCATTGTCTTATTTCCCCAATACCTTTACTTGTCCCTATATTATGAAAATATTCACCCATATATGATTCCTTGAGCCAGTCATTGCATTTTGTGATATAGCTTGTTTGTTTTCCCTCTTCTCCTTGTATAGCTGTTAAACTATGGGTTCCTTGGAAATCCATGATACACCATGTATTATATTTAGTTTCTTTATCCACTATTTTCCCAATGTGCCTTAAAGATCTATCAGCATTTATGGTAGCAACTGATATTTATTAAGCGCTTGTTATGTGGCTGGCATGGTTCTACATGCCTCATGTAATTTTTGTAAATAACTCATAAAGTTTGTAGTCTTGCTCATGATGAGGGACAAACTGGAAGCAGTGAGATTAGGATTTTAACCAAGCAGTTCTGCGTCAGACCCTGGGGTCTTAACCTTGCATTGTGTGTTCACCCCATTGGAAATGATTTATATAGATGCCTATCTCCTCTCCTGGAATGTAAACTTGCTACATTCAGGGACTATTCTCTATGTTTTTATTCCCTGAGCATAAAATGAAACTAAACTTAGAATAGATACTCAGTCCATATGTGCTGAATAAATGACTAGGAATTAATCATGGGTCCACCTTCTACCTTTTGAATCATTTGGGAAACTCATGAACCTTTTATAAAATAAAGTTCTTTCTTATGTACAAAATTGAAATTATAATGCCTGCCAATATTTCAGAGTGCTCATGGGAAAAATAAATAAGATAATAAGGTAAAGGTGTTTGAAGACATCAAGAGTTATACAAATAAATGAGAAGAACATATTTTTATGAGTAATAATGCAATAAATTGAACAACATGTCAAGGTCTGCTATGTACAAGACTATTATTGGTGATATTGAAAATATAAAGTGAATATCATATAATTCTTACTCTTCAGGTATTTAGAATCAGGAATCATCACTTAGTAATTGTAAATGATTTTTCCTTTTTAAGTATACAGTCTTAATAGAGATTGCGGATCACCTTAGCCAAAGACATATAGAAAATTAACTTGATTGATTCATTCATTTGTGCTCTCATTCTTTCAATGAATATTGATGCTGTCCACTGATATGCACACTGTTAGGCCCTGGAGATACAGTAGTGAGGAAGTCAGACAAAGTCCCTGCTATGTGAAGATGAAAGGTAAAGGATATGTAAATTCAGGCTATAGAAAAAAAAGAAATTAAAAGAACACAGAGTGATAGGATACATGAAACTATTTTACCTAGGTTGTCTTTTCTTTGAGGAGATGATTAATCTTAAGTTTTTTGGGTAAACATCACTAGACTTGATAATACAATATCCCTTTGTCAGACTATTGATCTAATAAGAGGTAGTAGAGACAGTCAATGATCAGCTAATATCCCCTTTGTTCTCTTTACCACTTTTGTGCATGCCAACTTGATTTGAAATGGCCAAGATCTATGTATTTGGGCTGCTGGCACACACTTTGCCAGCTCATATTACAGTCCAGCAATAGCTGGTTGTTAATGACCACTGCAGGTAGCCTTTAATCAATAACATGGGTGTATTGGGATATAATATCCCTTGGGGTAATTATACATTATTATACTTTAATCAGTTATACTTTATACTATAATCAATTATACTTAATTCAATAACATGGGTGTATTGGGGTATAATACCCCTTGGGGTAATTATGCTATTATTCAGGATAATTCTGGAGGATGCATTTTACACTATTTTTCAAGTGTAAAGCTTTAGTTGTCCACTGTGGCAGCTTCTTTCACAACACACTCCATACTTGCATTAAACAATCAAGCAGACTCTAGGCAGCAGCATGATGGTAACCGCTAAGTTGGTTTGCCATGCTTCCACAGATTTGGATGGTAAGGAGAAAATGAACTCTGATGACTAGAGAGCTTATTACTTAGGCAGATAGCAAAAGCAAGATCAAACTGGTATTGGCTCCCAATGTCGTGGTCACATCACAAGGTAGAAAGTCCCATGCCTTACCAGAAAGAGACAAGCTTCATAGCAGCCTTCTACAAGGTAGGGTTCTCTTGTAAGATAAGGACACAGGTGAAAAGTGGTCATGTGATGGCTTTGCACAAGCTGCTTATTTCCTCATGCTCTTGAGAGGATTACAGGTTGTTCCACTAAGACTCGGGTTGGATAGTGATGGATAGAGCTTTGCTTTTTTTTTTTTTCTTTTGGTACTGGGATACACACAAAACCATCCCAGCACCACAATACCACATTCCCCAGCAACTTATCAATATCCCTGCTCCCCTACAATACCCCCCACAACACCGCCTCCTTCCTCTTCTGGTATCTCTTCACCTCCCAGATAACCTTTTTGTATTCAGTCTTTGTCTCAGACAGTGCTTTTAAGCAGTGCAGGGGACCCAACAAAGACATTACATCCACAATTACATCCAAGACAGCTTGGCCGGACATGGTGGCTAACACATGTAATGTCACCACTTTGGGAGACCAAGGCAGGTGGATCACTTGAGGTCAGGAGTTGGAGACCAGCCTGGCCAATATAGTGAAACCCCACATCTACTAAAATTACAAAAATTACCTCGGTGTGGTGGCACACGCCTGTAGTACCAGCTACTCCGGAGGCTGAGGTGGGAGAATTGCTTGAACCCTGGAAGCGGACATTGCAGTGGGCCAACATCACGCCACTGCACTCCAGCCTGGGTAACAGAGTAAGACTCTATCTCAAAAACAAAAATAGAAACAAAAAAACACAACAGAAAAAGAAAGCTGACTAGGATGTGGAGAAATAGGAACACTTTTATACTCTTGGTGGGAGTGTAAATTAATTCAACCATTGTGGAAGATAGTGCGGCGATTCCTCAAGGATCTAGAAATAAAAATACCGTTTGACCCAGCAATCTCATTACTGGGTATATACCCAAAGGATTATAAATCATTCTATTGATTTAAACATGCACACGTATGTTTATTGAGGCACTGTTCACAATAGCAAAGACTTGGAAGCAACACAAATGCCCATCAAGGATAGACAGGATAAAGAAAATGTGGCAATATACACCGTGGAATACTATGCACCATAAAAAAAGATGAGCTCATGTCCTTTGCAGGAACATGAATGAATCTGGAAACCATCATTCTCAGCAAACTGACACAAGAACAGAAAACCAAACACTGAATGTTCTCACTCATAAGTAGGTATTGAAAAATAAGAACACAGGGACACAGGGAGGGGAACATCACACATCGGGGTCTGGGGGTTGGGGGGCTGGGGAGGAATAGCAAGGGGTGGGGGATTGGGGAGGGATAACATTAGGAGAAATACCTAATGTAGGTGATGGGGGGATGGATGCAGCAAACCACCACCATGGCACGTGTATACCTGTGTAACAAAACTGCACAATCTGCACATGTACCCCAGAACTTAAAGTACAGCAATACTAATAATAAAAAAGAAAGCTGACTCTACAGAACTGTTAGAATGATTTTGCTATGTTGCAGTTCTGAGCCAAGGCACAGAATTTGCAAGATTCACCTTGATTTGAGCTATAGAATGTGCATGTGTTTTGAAAAGGAAAAACAACAATAAATCTATTCCACAAGATATTTGTTTTGTGAAAGACAGAATCCCTTTTCATTTTTGTAAAGAAGAAAACAACTTTTGAATGAAAAATTTCAATGTCGGGGTTTAAGTATGAATGATTCAGGAAGTTGGTATTACTTTAAGAAAAAAATGAAGCAGATGTGTGCAGGTATCAGTGTGGACATTTATGGTATAAACATTTACAAATGGATTGTGTATGCAAAGTTGCAGTAGGGCCCTTGAAAATCTGTGACATGAACAGATCCCATTCCAGGCAGAAGACATATTTTTTTCCTAGTATTGTCAATACCTGCTGTGCACAGGTGGTTTCGGCAGTTGGGGGCTCCTGCACACAAATATTGCTATTCAGATCCAAATTTAAGCATACAGATTTCACATCTTCCAAGGGTCTCAGTATTTGAACCTACGTATTTCTGACTTTAGGGCCCCTATTCTTTGCATTTTGCTATACTTTCTTCTAATACCTATCAATAGCTGGAACAAGAATAACAGTAATAACAGCTAATATTTATTGGACAATTGTGCTAGACACAATTCTAAGTGTTTTCATGTATATCAACTCCTTTAATTCTCATACCAACTTATGACGTAGATCTTATTTCTATTCCCATTATTATTTTAGGAAACTTGAGCATAATGAGGCTAAATTACCTTCCCAAAGTCAACGATCTAATACATGGTAAAGACACTATTTAAATTCGTGCAGTTCAATGGAGCATTTCATTTTAAACACTATTCTTATATTTAACCAGATTATTTCAAATGATGTTATTAAAAGTACAGTTAAAAATCCATATTTGATAGTTGTACAAATTCTTTCTCTAGGATCCCTGTCAAAATGCTTTAAATTTTAAATCTATGTGTAAAATTTAAAAGACAAGATTATTTAAAACAGCTTTACTTATAATGTTAATGTCTGAATGCAGAAATCTTATATGAGAATTGACCTAAAATAGTAGGATCTGACAGTGCTGATAAAAAAAGAAGTGGTGTTAGAAACAATGAAAATCAATGTTAGGATGCACCATTTCTCTTGAGATAAAAAAATAAAACTGTTTCTAAAATCAAAAACATGTTTATTTTTTCCCATATTGCTATTAACTCAGTGCTTAAAAAATAATCCATTCTTAATATCTGTTAGAGTTCAAAGACGTTAATTATAAAATTGTTAGTTAAAGTCAATGATTTAAAAATGTTAGCTAAAACCAAATTGTCATCTGGCTTCACTCTAATTAGGATTATTTAGAGCTTTGCTAATCTGAATAGGTAAACTCCTCAATATAAGAGGAGATTTCCACACATAAATGGCAATAACATCAAAATCAGATGATGGTTATTATTCAGTGTGGGTAGGATGGGAGGAGGAAGGAAGCTACGGTTGTTAAATGATGATAACATATAGATAATAAAGAGAAAAAGTTAGCTAGAAGACATCAGTTTTCCTGAACTTGATAACCTGATTAACTCAAAAACCTTCTCCTTGATAATGTAGAAAGGAGATTGTAGCCGGGCCCCTTGGTGCCAGTGTGTAAGATTTAGGGCTGAACATTAGCATAACCAATTTTCTTGGATCCACTTTACCACCTGCGATCCTTTGGAGCCATATTCCCCAGTAAGCACATATATATGGATTGGGACATATTGAACTAACTCTTTTAGTATCACTTAATTTATCATAAAAATAGACTAACATTAGAAGGGAGAAGTATATGGGATGAATCCCACCCATGGTAAAAGAGAAACTCAGCAGGGACAGACCTAGAAAAAGATCATAGAAATTCTGATTTCTGACTACTGGCACTAATTACTAGAGTTAACATTACTTAATAGGCATAGGTATACAATAAACGATCGGTTTGACATTCCTCTTCTGATTCAGTAATAGTTGTTCACCATTTCTGCCTATGAACAAAAAGCCTCTTATTGATTCCTCTCTAAAATAGAGACAGAGTTTTGCAACAACAGTTTCTTAGTAGCAAGCAGTAGATATAAACTCCAGCTAATTTTAGCAGAATAGAAATTTATTAAAGGGCTATTAGGGAGCTCTCAGTATAGTTGGCAGGAATGGAGAATCAGATTAAGTGCTTAAAAGCAGGGTTTACACCCAAGCCACACTTCAGTACTGCTCTGATGATAAAACTGTTGCTGCCTTCATTTGTATGAGGTGCCATAGTTTGCACTCTGCCAACATTTCAACATTATCACAACTGCTAATGCTGCCAAGGAAGATACCATGCCTCTTGCACCATTAGCTTCAGAATTAAAGTCTGACATTGGTGCATGTAATTGGCAGAGCCTAGGTCCATTGTTTATACCCTAGCTTCAAGGGATCCTGGGAAGTGAGCTTCTTATCTTTACTCACTTCTGGGATGGGAATCCATTGCTGTTGCTATGAAGACTCATGAAGTGCGGAATTGCCCCATATGGGAAGGATGCCGAGATCGAAGTGGCCAAAAAGAATGATGATTGTCTAGTCCGTGACATCTTTACATAAAGCTCTTCTAAAGAGCCTCTGGCTTTTGGCATTGTCAGAAAAATCAAGTTAAGTAGTCTCTGAAAATGCCTCAGTGATTCTTACTGAACTCTGTTGCTCAAATAATAGATCTCTCAGAGATATTGACATGATCTTGAATAAAAATTCCTATACTCATTAATTTCTAAGTGGATATCAGTAACTCTATCAGTTTTTACAAAAAAAAAGTAGATTTTTTTTTTTTTTTTCTGAGATGGTGTCTTGCTCTGTCATCCAGGTTGGAGTGCAGTGTCATGACTTCAGCTCACTGCAACCTCCACTTCACAGGTTCAAATGATTCTCCTGCCTCAGCCTCCTGAGTAGGTGGGACTACAGGAATGCGCCCCCTTGCCCGGGAAATTTTTGTATTTTTTAGTAGAGATGGGGTTTCACTATATTGGCCAGGCTGGTCTTGAACTCCTGACCTTGTGATCCACCCGCCTTGGCCTCCCGAAGTATTGGGATTACAGGTGTGAGCCACCATACCCAGGCTCTTAGTGTATTTTATCTATAGTACCAAACTAGCTTCTTTTGAAACTTGTATTTCTAAAATGTTCTCAAAGCAATAAGAATAAGAGAAAATATTATATTGATCAACACTTTTCAATTTCTGTATATATGGAGCATACCTGATTGGGCAGAAAATTTTTATGTCATGAAATTCAATTTTTCTTCAGATATAATGTTTGAAATAGTATAAACATAGTCTCAAAATTGGTTTTCCAGCTGTAAGCAATAATTATTTTCTTAAGTGATATGTATTTTCATAACATTAACATAGGGAAATGTCCATTCAACAAAATTTATCTAAAATGGTAGCTGGATTAACATTGTTAATGTTTCTGTTATACGTTCTGTGCACTTTTAATTGTTTTTCTCTTCTTTTTGTTTTAAATTATACTTTAAGTTCTGGGGTACATGTACAGATCTTACAAGATTGTTACATAGGTATACACATGCCATGATGGTTTGCTGCCTCCATCCTCCTATCACCTACATTAGGTATTTATTCTAGTGTTATCCCTCCCCAAGCCCCCCACCCCCTGCTATCGCTCTCCTAGCCCCCCACCCCCAGCAGACCCCAGCGTGTGATGTTCCTCTCCTTGTGTCCAGGTGTTCTCATTGTTCAACACCCACCTATGAGTGAGAACAGGCAGTATTTGGTTTTCTGTTCTTGTGTCAGTTTGCTGAGAATGATAGTTTCCAGATTCATCTACGTCCCTGCAAAGGACATGAACTCATCTTTCTTATGGCTGCATAGTATTCCATGGTGTTTATGTGCCATATTTTCTTTATCTAGTCCATCTTTGGTGGGCATTTGGCTTGGTTCGAGGTGTTTGCTATTGCAAAGAGTGCTACAATGAACATATGTGTGCATGTGTCTTTATAATAGATCAATTTATAATCCTTTGGGTATATACCCAGTAATGAGATTGCTGGATCAAATGGTGTTTCTATTTCTGGTCCTTGAGGAATTCCCACACTGTCTTCCACAATGGTTGAACTAATTTACACTCCCACCAACAGTGTAAAAGCATTCCTATTTCTCCACATCCTCTCCAGCATCTATTTCTCCAGATTTTTTTTAATTAAATGTTTTATTTTGAGATAACTGAAGATGTCCATGCAGTTGTAAGGAACAATTCTGAGTCTATGTTTAATTTACCCAGTTTCCCTCAATGGTAGTATTTTGAAAAACTGTAGTACAATATCACCAACAGGATAATGACATTGATACAAATCATCTGATATTACTCAGATTTCATATTTCACTTTTATTTCTCTGCATGTATGTGTTCATATTTATTTCTATACAATTTTATCCCATGTGTAAGTGCATATAGCCATCACAACTTATGACACAGAACATTTTCAGCACCATAAGGATCCTTCATGTTGACCTTCTGTAACCACACTCATTGCATTTCACATCCCTCCTTTTTTTTTTTTCCATCCCTCCTTTTTTTAATCCCTGGTAGCCACTAATCTCTTTTCCATTTCTACAAGTTTGTCACTTCAGTAATATTGTATAAGTGGAATTTTATAATATACAATCCTTTGGCTTTTATTCACTCAGCATAGTTCTCTGGATATGTATCCATATTATATATGTGTTACATATAATATATATTCCTTTGGCTTTTATTCAGTCAGCATAATTCTCTGGATATGTATCCAAGTTGTTGCATGTATCAAGAATTCAGTCTTTCTATTGCTGAGTAAGTAGTATTTCATGGTGTGGATGTAATCATAGTTAAACCATTCACTCATTGAAGGACATCTGGGTTCTTTTGAGTTTTTAGCTATTTCCAATAAAGCTGCTAAGAATATTCATGTACAATTTTTTGCATGAAGATAAATTTTCCCTTTTCTGGGATAAATATTCAAGAGTGCAATTGCTGAGTTGCTTGGTAATGGCATGTTAAATCTTATAAGAAATGGTCAAATTGTTTTCCAGAGTGGCTATAATATTTTATATGTTGTTAGTATATAGAAATGTAATTGATTCTGGTATGTTCTTTCATCCTGTGACCTTGCTGAACCCATGAATTAGTTTGAGACTTTTTGTAGATTCCTTGTGACATTCTTTCTTTTCTTTTTGGAGACCGAATTTTGTCTCCAGGTTTTTTAATTATCGCCATTCTAACTGGCATGAGATATTATCTCAATGTGGTTTTGATTTGCATTTCTCTAATGACCAGTGATGATGAGCAGTTTTTCGTATGTTTGGTGGCCTCATATATGTCTTCTTTTGAAAAGTGTCTATTCATATCCTTTGCCCACTTTTTGATGGGGTTGTTTGTTTTTTTCTTGTAAATTTGTTTTAGTTCTTTGTAGATTCCGGATATTACCCCTTTGTCAGATGGGTAGCTTGCAAAAATTTTTTCTCATTGTGTTGGTTGCTGGTCCACTCTGATGATTGTTTCTTTTGCTGTGTAAAAGCTCTGAAGTTTAGCGAGATCCAATTTGTCTATTTTGGCTTTTGCTGCCATTGCTTTTGGTGTTTTAGTCATGAAGTCCTTGCCTATGCCTATGTCCTGAATGGTATTGCCTAGGTTTTCTTCTAGGGTTTTTATAGTGTTAGGTCTTATGCTTAAATCTTTAATTCATCTGGAGTTAATTTTTGTATAAGGTGTAAGGAAGGGGTCCAGTTTCAGCTTTCTGCACATGGCTAGCCAGTTTTCCCAACACCATTTATTAAACAGGGAATCCTTTCCCCATTGCTTATTTTTGCCAGGTTTGTCAATG